>LNAC01000340.1:1670520-1894125 GCA_002007465.1 Ailurus styani
TATATATATATATATATATATATATATATATATATAATGAAAATGTAAAAAGAAATGGTGAAGATTTAAGGTTACTTTTTAGAAAACTTGGCCTCAATGTGAAAAGCCATGGCTTGAGTTTCTTAGGACAAGAAATGGTGAAGTGAGAAGATAGATTCTGAGCTGGAGATCTGAGGTGGTGGTTCTAAAATCTGATTGGCTTCTCTCCTCAGTTCAGGATTAAAGCTGAGTAAGCTGGACCCATCACGTTTTTAGCAGAATGCTGTAAGTGCCAATAGGGATATAACCTCTGGTGTTGCCTCTTATTCAGTTTCTCAAAGACAAGTGAGATACAAGCATCAATCTTAGCTGATGAAGTGAACTCACTTGCTGGTTTATCTTTTGATTCTTTCCTTCTCTCCTCCCATCCCTGCTTGTTCCCTGCCTTCTCCCTCTCTGTCCCTCTTTCTTTATCCCCCTTCTATCCCCTCATCTCTTCCTGGATATCCCTCACCTCCCTTTCTTTTCTTCTTCCAAGAAATACTTGATGACTCCCTTTCAGGAGCCAGAAGAGAGGTATCCTAGTAATTTGGCCATGCAGCACACAGAGAAAGATATCAACAGGCTTGTTAAAATATCCTATTTTACTTAATATTTTATATCTTTATCTTCTGTCTCCTTCCAGAGAAGATCTTAGTCCTGGATGCATTAAATACACCAGGGGCAGGTAAACATCACTGTGTATTCAGAGAACAATATATTTGCTGAATACATCTGTTTTGTCTGTAGTTAGTAAAATAAGCTGCTTTAAGTTTAGCTTCATTTATGGTTCCTGATGACTTACCATGATTCATAAATAAATAAGAAAGTATAAAATTAGTAGTAGAAGTAAAAGAGGAAGGAGAGGAGGAAGGAAGGAACGAATTTGTAGCAAGGAAATGATAGGGATCCATGACTGACATTGACAAAGTACGTTACAAACGGACCTTTCTCTTGTTATGACTGGCGACAAATTCTCAGCTCCAAATTTTTAGTGTCCAATAAAGGGGGAAGGAGGGTAATAAAGACAGTTACACAATTCACTGAACATGTGAGATAAAAATTGACCTTTTCTCAGCAGTAAAACTATGCTTAGTATGGAAAGGAGAAAGAACCCCAACTCTGGATGTAATAAACAAGGTCATCCACAGCAACCTGACAGAGGACATGATGTTAAATTCTGTAGGCCTGGGCGCCTGGGTGGCTCAGTGGGTTAAAGCCTCTGCCTTCGGCTCAGGTCATGATCTCAGGGTCCTGGGATCGAGGCCCACATCGGGCTCCCTGCTGAGCGGGGAGCTTGCTTCCTCTTCTCTCTCTGCCTGCCTCTCTGCCTGCTTGTGATCTGATCTCTCTGTGTCAAATAAATATATAAAATCTTTCAAAAAAAATTCTGCAGGCCTGTCACTTTCTCAGTATGAGCTGATGCCGGTCATGCCACCACTAAGGCCCTCATGTGGTACGGCTTGTTCCCCAGCATCCCGGGAATCTAGCTTCATTTGTGACATATTGCAGAACTGGAAGAACAGTGTCGAGTCTATCTCTTAGGGGGTTTCTATTGCCTTAAGACCTGATATATGTGTTTATTTTTTCATTCCGTAACACTTATTGAGTACAAAATACACACCAGATGTTGTGGTACATGCTGTAGCAACTGAATCAGTTCTTGGAGATAAGCAACACGAGACTTAGTTAGCAGTGACTTATTCACAAAAGAGAGTAAGGTCATTTGAGGCATCCTTTCATCTATGCATTGAACCTTCCAGTCAATCATTTGTTCTCATTGCAAATATTTATTGAGGTCCTGTGTACGTCAGGTACTGTGCTAGGGTCAGAAAGATGAATAAGACAGGTTCCTGCCTTCAAACCGTCACTGCCTAATGAGGGAGAAAGTTCATGTTCAGCCTGGTGCTATAGTGAGACTAGGTACCAAGTACTATGCATGCTCAGAGATGAAAAATGGACACATAAGTGATTTTTCCAGTAATGAAGCCCCAGAGAAAGAACTTCTGTGACCTGTAACTTTCATTAGGTTCAGTAGGGATGGTGGTGAAGACAGAGATTAAGTGAACAAGAGTGTAGAAAGGAATGAGGGCAGCTTAGAATGCAGGAATTAGCAGCTGAGCCCTGGAGATGGGTGAATTTGGGCCTGAGAATGCTCCTGCCATTCAGGAGATTTGGATACAGGACCTGAGTAGGATCCAATGGAACCATATGGGGTCCTGAAAGGGCAGTATTTAACACAGTACCCAATTCAAAGTGCCCATTACTTGTGTTGTCATTTGGTCATATCTGCTTGCCCAAGAATGTATTGTTTAAACATCAAATGGGATTTAGATACTAGATGCTTGAGCAGAGGCCCTGAGAACAGAAATGAACTTGATCTTAGAAGTACTGGAGTTGAGGTGATGAAAGGTCAGTAGAGTAGGGATTGTGGTCAGAGGGTCACCTGGCCTTTCTGTATCCTCAGACAGACAGCACATGCTCTGGCAATGAGAGCCAAGTGCTCTCTTCTGTCTAGAGTGTTGGGAGCCTGTCTTACTCAGAACAGATCTTTTGTGCAGTGTGGGTGGTCTACAATCCTAAGACTTATTTTCAAATGCAGCCTCATCAATCTACTTTGCTGGTTTGTATCTCAAATATTGATCTCCTTGGGGAAAATGAGTCAGCTCAGTGTAAATTTTTTTTGGTAAACTTTGACCCTGATGAATTTTGAAGAATGCTACTCTATTTACCAGGCTTTCCAAATTGAGAAAATAGATCATCTATGTATATATAATGGTAATAATAATAATAACATCTATTATTAATATTAATTATATATGGTATAATTAATATAATATTAAGAATATATGATATTATATATAGTATAGTAATAATAATATCTAATGTCTCAGGCACGTATTCTGTGCCAGGAACTTCTATATATTATTCATTTAATTCTTGCAGTGTCTCTGTAAAGGGTATTTTTTGGATGAACAAACCGAGGTGCAAGACCGCTAAATCACTTGCTCAAGGTCACACTTTGGGCTAAGATTAAATTTAGACAGTCTGACTGGTGGCTAGCTCTTAATTGTTAGACCTTGGTATATCTATGTCTGTACCTGTATATATGGTTATAGATATATCTATATCTATCTAGTTTGCGAAGCTCAGTGTAAGTGCCTAATACATGGAGGGGCCACAGGCTCTGTGGAACGGTGGTGAGGGAAATAGACCCCAGGGCCAGAGCTGCCTGAGCTCAAATCCCACCTCCATCACTAATTATATATGTGCCCCCGAGTGAAATCACTTTGTGCCGTCGTGTGTAAAATGGAGAGAATGCTTACCTGTGTGGTTGTTGTAATGATTAAATGAGGACAACGTTCACACTCATGCAAGTGTGCGCCACCACTACTATCATAATCAGTGCGAACCCAAAGTGTGGGAACCAAGCCTTTCCAAGCAGGTCAAGCTAGATGCTCCTTCAGTGGCCAGTGGAACTCAGTAACTGCTGGAACTGGTGGGTAAACGTCGATTTTGGTGGGTCTCACACATGCTCCGGCTCATGTGGAGAAACGAGGGTAAGTCGTTTCAATCTGGGCCCTTTCCCCCCACGCCCACGGGAAAGAGATGTGTCAGGCCAGCCGTGCAGGTCACTGGGTAAAGATGCCCCCAGCCTTTGAAGACCTGAGACGATGGGAATTGAAAGGACAGGCGCCCCGCTGGGCAACGGTTCAGCTAAAAGTTCACATTGCTGCACATTTGAGAACTTCCTGACCAGCCGCCCTAAGTGTCAAAGGGATCTGAACCTCTCCTTGTCTCCAGCCCCGACATGGAATTGTGAGCGAATGCTTGCGTTCACAAGGCAGCACAAGACATCAATGGGCTGATTATGTCAAGACATCTGAAGACAAAGCAAAATGAACTTCAAAAGACTTAGGAAGGCCTGGAATCCCCTTTCAGAAGTCAGCAAGTTCAGTTGTTGCTAAAATTCCCGTATTGGGCTCACATTTTGGCTTTGAAATTACAGCTCAGATGGCAAACAAAATTCTTTACTGTATTTACACTTCTGATAAAACTGTTTCACCCTTGACTCTTGTTTAAAAAGATATTTATCTTTTTCATGGAGAAGGCTTCCCTTTTAAATGTCGTTTCTACATTCACACTATAGCATTCACGCTTCTTTCATAAATATGTGTGTGCATATTTATACACATATAGATTTCCCCTCTCAAATGGAAGGAAGGTAAGGGGGGTTGGAAAACTTAATACATCTTTTTTATTATTATTATATAGAGGATTGCATGTTCCTTGGATTTTGAAAAGGAAATACTTTCCAGCTATTTAGATTGGCAAGTCTAGAAAAAAGGCACACAGGACCTAATGAAAGGATTTTTTAAGGAAGGAAAGGATTTTGTGAAATGGATTTTAATAAAGGCACTTAGGAAATATAACTCAATCTAAAGTATATTCTTAAGAATATACTTCCTGCCTATTTATTCTTTTTTAAAAATGTGTAGTGCATTCCATTTTTACACATAGATACATGAAATTTCCTGGTTGGGGAATGATAGCAGGAGACTGTTCTGAAGTCAAGCAGGTTTAAAGAAAATTCTTATTAAAAAATAAAACACAGATACAGCAAATAGTTTCTTTCTTTTTTACCCTTTTTATTTTGCACTATAAACAACAACAACCAGTAACATACTGCTCTTCTTTGCATTCATATGGATTTTAGGAAAGTATTGCCTTTGCTACTGGAGAAATAACCCAGATGAAAAAGAAGTAGCACATTACAAACTCTGCAAATCCCAGAAGTCCACAGCTTGAAGACAAACATATAGCTGAGTGGATTATAAGGCTAACACTCACTTAGACCGAGAAATAGAAATTTCCCAGATATTCCAGAAGCCCTTCACATGTGTTCCCTTCCTCTCTCCAAAAATAACCACTATCTTGACTTTTGGAGTAATCATTTCCTTGTTTCTTTATGATTTTGTTACCCACGTGTACATTCTTAGCACTGCAGTTTATTCTTACTCACTCTTAAAAAGTTGATAAGTTTAAGTTTTTCTTTTGATCCACTGACTTTCCTTCCATCCCTTGCTTTTGCTTACAATTTATCTGTTGAAGATCTTTGGTGGTTTGTCCTGTGGAATTTCCTACTTGTCTGGATTTTGCTGATTGGGTACTTATGGTGCTATTCAACATGTTTCTCTGTCCTCTCTGTAATCTGCAAATCAGAAGCTGGATCCAGAGTCCAATAAAACTTTGACTCAGTCATGTTGGCAAGACCACAGGAAGTGGCATGTTATTTCATTAGATAGCATATGTCTGGTTGTCTCTTTTTCTATTATGTCAACAGCCACTGAGGCTCATTGCCTAGACCTATTAATTTAGTGGAGATTGAGAAATGGTGACATTCTAACTCAACATCTCATTTTACTTTATAGTTGGAATAATTTATAAGGAGACACTGCCCTACTCTATTATTTGGTTACACAGTTGTATAGTTTATATATAAAGGCAGGAGAAATGCTTGATTTTTTTTCTCTTTACCTATTTTTAACATAATGAATTGGTACTTTGTGATCCTCAAAAGTGAATAATTTGATTTTTTAGAAAATATATCATTATGACATTATAAATATAAATTATGAATTTAAACATATTTAATGGGTTTAAACACATTACGTTTCTTATCTTTATTCAAACCTAAGTTGTCCCATTTTTGCCCACCAGAAATCTCTTAACATTGGCAGCTGAGTCCTTTTGACATGACTGATTATTCTTTGACAGCATCTTTTCTATTTGGTAGGACAAAATGTCCTAGGTAGTTCCAATCCCAAACTTAGAATTAGCTATTTCTCTAAGAAACTGTGGTTTCTTGTAGTAGGAAATTATATTTGAAGATCACAATCTGGGCACTCCAGATGCTTATTGCAACTAGATTAGTCATGTTTCTAGACCTTTTTGGTGGGCTTATATATTTAAATATAAAATAGCTTGTAAATTCATAATAGTGTTTCCAATTCAAATTCAGAGTTGCAGGATTTTTATTTAATTTCCTCCATATCATATATGTATCTCCTTTTTTTAACACCAAAAGCCTTGGTCCTCAAGGACACAATGCATGAGAGAGTGAAAATATTTCATCATTATTCATTTTCTTTATTCCATGTAACATATTTATACACACAGTAGTCAGGATAACAATACTAATACTGCCACTACCAATTATAATTACTAAAAGCAGTTTTTAAAAGATTGAAGCTTCACTTTAATTTAGGGTTTAGAAAGCCATAAGAGAACTCTCACACCCTTACGACAACAACAAAAAGCCATATAACTTATAAAGTCATATTTTTAGTCCAATAGAGATCTCACGTCTCAACACAAGCAGGTAAACTGATTAACAAACCCCTCTGAGAAGATATGAGACACACAGAATGTTTTACCTCTGGCAGAATGTGGGAGGGAGAAGTAGTAGCCCTAAAAGCAACTCATATTGTAACAACTTCTTAAATGTCAAGCTAGGGATAGCATGGCAATGTAGGAGTCTCAGACATAGGAGAGTCCTATATATGTTCAATAGCTCTTTCCATTGGTCTGCATTGAATGCTTATGAGAAAGATCTGGGACAGGAAAGAAGATCTGAGAGTAAGATCTCATTCTTCCACAGTGAGGATGAGTAGGCTCTGTCAAAGTTTGAAGGTGGAGCAGGACTACTTAGGGTAGTCTGTCCATATGCTGGGCCCTGACTGGTGGCCACCATGAGACAAGGGGAAAACTTCCTCCTACTTCAAAGCAAAGGCTGGCTACAACACGGGAAGGAGTGGAAAACAAGACTTCATGGGCATCACTGAAATTAGGAAAACCCTTCTGCAGCTAGAAAAAGGAGAAGAAAGCTCACTTACACCCAGGATCCTGCACTGATGCAAAGCAGAGGTCTGCTGCCACTGGGGGTGGACAGGAAAATCACTCCCATCCAAGAACTTCTACCATTGGAAGGCAAGTCTGAATGCAGCATGAAGGGATGGGAGTTACAGGAATGTTGAGAAAGGTAAACTTTAAAAAAAAACACTAATTTTTTAGATCATTTACATTTAGTGTAATTGTAAGCATAACTGAATTTAAACTTACTACTTAAATTATGTGACTCCTTTATTCTGCTGTAAAATGTGGCCCAAACGTCTGAGGGTAATCTATATTTTTCCTTGATGGGTTAATAGCTGTTTTTACCTGGATGCCTAAGGAATTTTTATCTTTTTCTTTTAAATATAGCAATATTTCTTGTCATTTCTCAGTATATATTAATATCCTCAGGTACACAATATGCTCTTTCAATATAAAATTTTAAATGTTTTTTAATTTTAGGAAAGTTTTCTTGAATTATAGTCTTTAGAATTTGCTCTGTCCTCTTGTTTTGGTTTTCTTCTTAAACTCTGGTTATTCACATATTGGAGCTTTTTTACTAACTTCAATATTTGTCATGTTCTGTTGAATAAGCTCTTTTTTCATTTATTTTTTATTTTAAAAATGTTTTTCCTTTCATATATTATTTTTCTTGAAGCATTTATTGTGTTTATTTGTTCTGTATTCCTTATAGTCCAGTCTTCTTTTCTAAAATGATATGTTCTCTTATTTTGAGTTACTTCTTCAGTTCTACTTCTGTTTTTTTCTAATTGTGATTTATTTTGTTCTTCATCTCTTGTATCACTTTTTTAATGTCTTCTACTCATTTTGAAATAACAGATTGCAGTTTTAATCTGTTTTACGGACATGTTTTTCTGGCATGTTTTCATTTCCCATTTTATATATGGCTTAGGCTTCTTTTTCTTAAAATAACTTTCCATGGAGCTTGACCTCCATAATTTTCTACTGCTCAATTTTATGCGAAATTGGTTTCTGCTAATTTTTAGAGGATGGCGGCTTTCTTCAAATAACATTTTTAACTTCACAGAGATCAATCCTCCATGGTTTTTACTATAGTGTTAAAAATATAAAGGTTTTCTTTTTTTACATTTCTTAGTTTTCTTTTCCTTCCTCTTCTACTTTTATCTGAACCTTCTCTTTCTCATCACTATTGTCTGAGACCTGCTTGATTTGATTCTGCTCCCAGTACTTTTTCCTCAGTGTAGGGCCTTATCCCAAAAGGGAGAAATGGCTGTTAGTTTCAAGAATTCATACAGACTAACCTGCCCTATTTTCATTTCTTACTATGGACCTCTCATACTCTCTCCTGGGCAAACTCCTACTATAATGTCTATTTCAGCTGCTGCTGTGCTTCTCAGTAAATACCAATTGGCTATTTGTGGTTCTCCTGTTCTTAGGTGCTTTAACCATCCTCTTGCTTCCTCTGTTCTTCCAGCTCAGATGTTGAGACAATATAGATCTTATGGTTCTATTGGCATTTTTCCATCACCCACTATATTTTCAGGTTTGAGAGTACACCTTGTCACCACATTTTTATAAATGTAACCCAAGGGTATTTGTTTGTATCTAGCAGTTGTGGAAATTTGAGATCTGAAAACTATACTTCTGCTGTTACCATCTTCTTAGAATTCCTTGCCTATTTATTCTTAAATAACTGCTGAGTAACTCTCTGAGAACCTTTGTCTTTATTGGACATGTATGATTGAACTACAACTTCCTCTTTTTCCAACTAGTCCATGATTCTGGGGGAACTCATTCATTCATTAGACATTCACTGAATACCTACCACTGTACATTAGGCAGTGGAGATGCAAAATTGAACATGACACAGTGAGGTCACAATCTAGGGTTGTGAGCTGTGAAATGATGACTTGCATGAAGGAAGAACCAATAGAAAGAGTGGGGGGCCATAGAGTGGGGAGAATAACCATCATAGATCGCTGGGACTGGATTTTCTGTGTAGAATAGAACAGGTTCCTACATTCCTTTTTTACTTACTTGTTTATTATCACCATTATCTTGACCATAATAAGGTACAGATGCAGAGGAGTAATCTGCATAAACTGTGCTTTCATATTCTTTCATTTGATTTTCACAATAACTCTAGGACACACTATAATTATAGGTGAGGAATAGAGGTTCCAAGAGAAGTGACTTGTTCGGGGCCATCTTACTCAGTAAGTGACAGAATCAGGATCTAAACTTCGATGAGTCTGATTCCAAAGTTCTTCTTTGCTCCATAGCTTGATACCTTTGATCTTTTTTAGAGTTAGTTTGAAGATATTTGCAGAAGACTTCAGTCCACAAAAACTTTTATAAAGTTCATGATGACAGAAACTAAGGATTGGCTCACCCAACACCCATCTCCATCTCTTTCTTCCTGTCTGTCTCCACTACAGAAACTAGAATAGGTAAAACCTCACCTTCCCAGTGTCCCTTACAGAGGTGGCCCTGTGACACAACTCTGACCTTGAGATGTAAGTCTGTTCAGTGCTTCTGGGAAATGTCTTGTTTTCTTGATAAAAAAGATACATGTGGTAGGTGGCTGGTCTTACGTTCTCATTCTTCGCTCTTCAATTGGATTTAGACTTGATGTCTGGCACCAGGGCAGTCATCTTACAGTGATGAGGAAAAGACCAAAAGAATCAAGAGATACAGGCCCTGAACCAAGGTTTCTGCTTGAGAAAATATGAGAACAACAGCAAAGTATCCCTTCTATATGTTTAGTTCACCATCAGTTAAGTATACTGTCTTTAAGAGCCAGAAGTGTTCCTAACTGATACATTCGCCTTTAGTAAAAATAAGGGCATCATAGACTTTCAAAACTTTCCTATTCTAAGCAGTAGGAAATGGTTAAAAGCATTTTCTTAACTACGTAAGTAATTCAGATACAACTAGGGCTAGAGTTCCACTTTTGATGGACTCCCTTTTTTAAAATCCTGCAGTGTTTAACTTTATACTGAGCCTCACTCAAGGCAGACTAGTGGCTACTGTATTTGAGCAGTCAACATTCATGCGGTTTCTGTTTACTAAGGCATTAGCAGAAACATATACTGAAATATATACCACCACATAATAGATCCCAGATGTGTTATTATATTTTTAAAGAGAGAAAAAAAGATAGTTGGAGGAATAAGTAGCCAAAGAGCACTTTCTGTCAATTGTGATGGGGCTTGGTGGTAACTAATCGGAGTGAAAACAAATCAAACTTAGAACACACGCAGTGGGATTAAGATTTGGTTCACTCTGTTTAAATTCAACAAATGATCACCGAATCTTCCTCAGAGCCAAATTACCTGTGTTACCTCCTCTCAACAGCTTCATGCCTTTCTGCTTGTAATTCCAGTTCTAAAGACAATTAAAGGAAGGTTAGTGGACTGCACGGCTCCAGCCACGGAAAAGCCAAACTGGGATTCAATCCCAACCTGCCTTACTTTAAAGTCCACATGATTACTGTTTCAAATGACTCAAAAGCAATTTTAATGTCTATAAAGAGAAGAGGGAAAAGAATTATTTTAAAAAAGCAAATGCCATTCTGGAGAAGGGAGAAAGCTTTTCCTGGATGGCTCCAGGAAGTGGACCAGTAACTTTGGTAAGTAGACATAACCAAAAGGCGGGATTTGACTCCACTAACATCATCCTGAAAATCTCTATTTCCAGCCAGCTGTGTATCATACAACATGGCAGGTGTGTCTCTAAATGATGTATATAAAAATAACATTCTTATGAATCCTGGAAGGAAAAAAAAAATCTCATCAGGGAGATGGAATCCAGTACATACATACAAAGTGATTACACATCTAACTTTGTTTTTAGTCCCTGGTTTGGGGTTGTGTTCTGAATGATTGAGGTTGCCATGTAATCCATTTCTACATAAAGCAGTGAGAGGAAATAGAGACAAGTGTCTAACCAGAGCTATCCCACTAACCATCCCTCAGACTCTATAGATAGTAACGAGTCACAAGCCATAAGAGCATGCCAAAGGGGCAGCCACTACAAGAAGGTAACCTCACAGCCTGCTGTGATCTCCCACATACAAAACAGAGGCAAATATGTACATGCCTCATCCCTTGGACATTTTTCTTTTAGAGATTCCTATAGGACTTTTTGGATTTGAGGTGTGAGTGTTACCCATCCAATGGACTTTGTTCCTGGATCCTGTAAAAGGGCTTGTTGGATGGTAGCATAATAGATGTTCTTTGATTGCTATACATTCTAAGGCAAGAGAGTAGCTGCTGGCAAACTCTCTAGGTGCTGGAGTGTGGATAGTGCTTACAGTTTAATGCAAGTTGTTACCCTCCTTGTACTCCACACCTGGGATAGATAGATCCCACAGAGAAGGAACCACAGGAGCTAGAAAGTTACTCATTTTGCTCTCCATTAAATATTTAAAACATCCCACATAGCTCCCAAGGGGCTTGGGGAGTCTTATAGGAGTAGATGGAAGGAGGCTATAAATTACTTTCACCTGTATGGGCTTGGGCCAAAGCATCCTAAATTTTTAGCCATGCAGGGATGGTGGAAACTAAGGAAAATCCACTCCATAAATCCAGTGTGGAGTGGGGATACTAACCTACTAAAAAGGCTGACCTCTGGAGAATACTCAGGATTTGCAGATTACTATATAACGATCTTATCCAAACTCTGGGTTGTCAACGTGGATATTGCCCAACAGAAGGGCAATGAAGTTGAAGTAAATCCCTGTTCTTTACTCAGGAGTCACAGATATGGGGCCCAAGATTCTCCACCAGAAATTATACCGAAAAACACTTAGGTCATCAAAGCAGAACCCAACCCCCTGGGAGGGGGAGGGTTGGTCAACAGAACAGGGACCTAATTAAGTTGGCCAGAGAAGCTGGAAACCAGTAGCACAAAAGCTCAGGATTAGTGGCCGTTGTGATAGAAGACAACCCCATGGCCTGGGCCCAGCTGTAGACTGAGAGAGCTGAGGTTTGGGCATCCCCGCTTTCCCCTAGTGGAGAAGACCCCAGTCTACTCAGCAACCAGGATAATCACAGGGTCTCCACAGGAGCTAAGTGTCCATGGTCATACCTCCAAATCATGGGACTGGGAGACTGACTCACTTCCAAACCCCACAAGGTATGAGATGGAGGCTATTGATGCAGCCTCCTATTAAAGGACTGGGCTCATTAACCTCCTGCTCTGCATACCTCCTTCAGAGTTTGTCTCCATCCAGTATAATGGTCCTCAGACACCTGTACACATTTCATGGCCTCTATTCTGATCAACTTGCTTCAAGCTGCCTTCCATTCTGCTCTTCCCTCCTTATGCTTTGCTGACTCATCTCCCTGTTGATGTCTCATCTCATCCTGCAGACTGGATGCCCAGTGCCACTCTCCAGTTTGGATTTTGGCTTCCCTCTTCATGACAGGGTGGACTCTACCTAGCTGTCCTTCTTACATTTGGCACAGGTAAGCCTGGTGATCTTCCACCTCAGCACAGAACCCCGGGGGCAGCCACTCTGCTGGGCATGCCTGGGTCCCTTGACAAGACCCACACATTGACAGGGTGTGCTGAAATCTGCAGGTGGATGATATCCTTGAGCCAGCAGCAAGCTACTGGAGGAGAGAGAGAACGAGGTAACAAGGAAAAGCTTGGTCCTCTGATCTGTTCAGAGGCTCACAACATTTTTTAGCAAATTGCTGATTTTTTTTTTTTTTTTTTACTTTTCCGAAGGTCCCCGAAGTTAGGGAATGGTGTTGGTATTGGAGTCAGAAGGGTCAGATAATGGGATTTTTAATAAAGTCAGGTAAGGGAAACCATAAAGGACAGTGAATTCCCCTGGGAACTAGGAAAAGTAAGGCTCTGCCATCACTCCTAGGCAAGGAGCGTCTATTTCCATGACCACAGAAGCTACAAAGGTTGGGAAGAGAAGGAAACGCTTAGAGACATGTGGCCAGCCCCAGCTGACTTAATGGAGAGGATGCTGGGGAAAGTGCCCTGCCCTCACTCTCCTCTCCCATTTTCTGCTGGTGCTGCCCGTTGGCTTAATTCAATAGGAAACCTGGGAGCAAAGGAAGGCCCTTGGTGTCAGCCATGCAGAGCAGGGTGGAGATGAGGGACAATGGGTCTCCTGCAGGAAGAGGCTGGTGAGCCATGGGGCTACAGAGGGAATGGTGCCATCTATAAACCTATACCCATTGTCCCCTACCTGGGGACCTCCTCATCTGAGCAAACGAAGAGTGGGAAATGATTTTGGAACTGTCCGTTCACAGAAGATGGGTCAAAGAAGATTTGTTTCTGCTTCACAAAATGCACTATCACCATCAGCATCAGATATAATTGTGTCTATCCCCCTTCCTGGAGGATAAGCCGGACTCTGGACTAAATTCAAACGTCCACTTTGAACTTAGTATTGTGCTCTAATGGATGTCCTTGGAGTTATTGCCTTTTTAAAGGATCAAGAGCCACATACCCTGGAGACAACTGAGGTATCTGAGTACGATAAGTTACTAAGGGAAGGACACTAATTATTAATGCATATAGCACCTCCCCTGGTTACAAGCACTGTGAACGCATGTCCACCCTGCTGTTCTCCCTCTCTATCCTAAGCAGTAATTTGGAGCACCTATGATCGGTAGACCAAACGTTCTATTGTCTATGCAATTCCCCAGATAGATGGTGATTTTCTATCCTCAGTAGAGGTTCTGACAAACAGGGTAGGCACACTACTGTGTGTCTGTGCTATAGGTGTTGCAAAGATGTGAAGCTGGATGTAGTCACAGCCTCATGAGATGGGTGGATGAGACTCCTCACAAGGATTTTTTTAGTTGGTTCTTGACAGAAGACTTGGACTTCTGTGACAAGATCATGAGAACCTTGGCTCTGTCCAGGGGCCAGATTTTCTGAAGGATTTTGCTGTGTTCCTGTGAATCGACAGGGGAAGGAGCACTAACAACAGAGCCCACGTGACTACCTGAACTGACTCAGTGTTCTTCATAATGCCCTCCTTGCATAGACACTCTACAAAAATGTACAAAATGCACCTTTCTGCTGCATTTCTGGGCCTCAGGAGCTAGATGATAGGTCTTACTTCCTACCAACCACTGGGAGTATACATGCTTAGATTTGATTTATTTATTTTCCAACCCATTGCCCCATAGCTGTTTCCTATGTCCCTCCTAGTCCTTTGGGGTTGATCTTTTGCTTGGACAAAGGTCCTGGATTTGTGCCTCAGCCTTCCCTTGGTGTTGATCCTTGCCTGGTCTTACACAAGCCCTGAAACTCACTCTGCCTCCTGAACCCTGGCCTCAGACTGTGGCTCAGATCTTCACGTGATCAGAAAACTCCGTGTAAGGATGCAGTCCCTACTAGTAACAAGGCCACTTATGGAATCTAGGGTAGAGTGTTATATAAACATGACTTTATGTTATCCCACCACAGTTCTGTCAGGTATGAGAATAAGCAGGGGGTCCTTATTCTCATTTTCAGATATGCAAAAAAGGTTAAAATAATCTAAGACTGTGTGGTTATGAAGTGGCAAACCAGAATTCAAGGTCATCTCTGCCCTGGAAGTACAATTGCATCCTAACTGGGAAAACTGGTAGGACCCAAAAGTAAGGGTTTGGGAACTATCTTCTCCAAATGAAGACAATCTGCTTCCATCTGATAAAGATGGATTTTCTCTTTCTGCTAATTATTGCAGCATAGAGATAAGGGATAAAGAATGGTGTGTGTCTCTGCAGGCTGTCAGAGAATTTGTAATGGATGTCAGGTATTCATTCTCTATCTTCTGCATCCTAGACCAATGGAAATGAAGGAACCTCCACCAACTGGTGTTTTGGGGTCCTAGACAATCCATTCTGGCACAGGAACAAAGTGAGGCCAAAGTTAGAGCCAAGTGTCCTCAGGTAAAATGAGCGATCTCTCCTGTTACACATGCACACCTCTTGATATACTTGCTGGTTATAGATGCACATGGATCATTAAAACTTGTCAGCCCGAGGAACATGGGAACATCCACTTGACTTCCTTCCTAAGCTGCATGTGTTTGTCTGCTTGGGGGCAGTGGCTTCCCCCACGTTGCCTGTCCACATGGCCACAGCCTTGTCTGTGTAGGGGTGAGCTGAGGGATAGTCTCACACAGAAACACTGACTTCTGAATCAAGTCTTCCCATGTCCCTGTGCCATTGATCACCATCCCACAGACCCTTCCCAGGATCCATCAACATTCCCCCCTTAAGCTGCTCAGGGAGATGAAACAAAATGCTCCTGATGAATCTCAGTGTCCCTCAGGGCCTCCCAGTCATTTCTGAAAACTCTAGGGCAGCCCCAAAGAGGAAGCAGTTCTAACTATGAGAATCGCTGAGGCCTGCAGCATGTCTGTTAGCCTGGGAGTTGTACCAGGGGGTTATTTTTATAACCTTCAATTTTGCTTCAGGGACCAAGGCTTGAAAGTAGCTTAAGGACTTAGATGAAACAAATTTGCAAGCCTCAGCTGAAATCTTGAAGCAGGTGATCTAACATCTGGAGAACTAACCGCCAGGACAAACTAAGTGCTTTCTCATCCTTTTTAAAACCATGTTGTCAGTCTCAAAGAGGAAGAGGAAACCAACAAAGTTTTGATGACGCTTACAAGTCAATTTCCTGCCTTCTTTCTCAAATAGTTCTGCTGACCCCTTAGGCGGCTAGTTTTAGAAACTGGGCTATAAATATGAATGGTAATAATAATACTGTGTGGTATTTACATCAAAGCTCCCCCTCAGCAGGGATCACCACGTGCTTTTTTTTTTTTTTTCCCCTCCCCTGACTTGTCCTCTTGGTGTGAGGGCCGGCCAGAGGCCTTCTCTGCTTTTCTTCAGTGACTTGATTTCCCTTCCCCACATCTAAAGGGGAGCCACCTGCTCTCCAAGTCTCTCTCTGCTTCCCCTCTGCTCATTCCCTCTTAATCTTCTATTCCCCCTCACTGTCTGCTTCCCTAGCCATCCAAGTCCAAAGTTGTACTCAGGCAGGTGGAGTGTAGGAGTCCTGAGGATAGGAGGTGTTGGAAGGAGGGCTCTGTGATCTGGGTAGTGAGGAAGAGAGTGTTCCTTTTTTCCCCCCCATCTCATGTCCTGATTAGAAAACAAAAACAAAAACTAGTCTTCACAGTAACCAGGTTCCAGATTTTTGGGCACGAATCTGCAATTCTCTGAAGTTCCTACAGCTATGATGGTGGTCATCCCATGACTGATTTTTAGATCACCGAGATGGAAACCTATTACTTTTCTTTGTCCCAAACACTGCTCCCTACACTAAACCTGCTATGAAGTGAATGCTTTGGCCCCAAAATAGCAAGTTTTTTTTTTTCTATCATGAAAAGTTAACAAAAAAGACACTTCTGCCATCATTTTATCCTGCATTTGACTGGAATTTTGTGGAGATGTTTTGCTTTCATGGTGACTAAAGGATCCTCCTGGCATTTAGGGGTTGGGAGTTTAGAGATCTCTCAAATTCTGCAAGGTTCAAGGTTGTGCCTGTGCCTGGCCTATGAATAGGTGCTTAACAAATATTTATTTATTTAAGGAGCAGAACCTGGGCTATAGTTTCCCACAGAAAATTTTCTTAGGGAAGTAACTCTCATCCTATCTGAGTACCTTCATGTGGGTCACACACACACACACACACACACACACATAGGCCAATTTCCCCATACAAGAATGTCAATCTGGGAGCAATTCCTCATCCTACTCTAAACTATAACCTCCTCAGGGACAGGAACAACAATCCATATGGTGCCTCTTAGGGCTGTTCACCAATATTTCCAGATTTCCTCCTTTTGAAATGGGATAGGGTTATATTTTCCCATCCCCTTTTCATTGTTAGCCATGATCAAATGACTTGCCTTGGGCACAGAAATATGATTGGGGTGTGTCTTTTCTAGAGGGATGCTTAAGAGCCAGGGTGAAATCCACCATGTTTGCTTCCTCCCACTATAGAGACCATGGATCCCAGTAATGAGATGCGACTCTGGGTAGCTGAGTGACTAGGATGAGTAGTCTCCCTACTAAGCTGTATTGGGTATGTAGAACCCAAGTTCGACCTTGGCAGGTGGAGAACAGATGGTGAGCAAGGAATAATTTATTATTTGGTTAGGCCGCTGAGATCTGGAGGTTATTTGTTACCACAGCAGAAGTTGGCTTATCCTGAGTGCTGTCATCTAAGCTGAAGCTGTTGAGGAAAACCAGTAGAAACATGCCACCCTCTTCACCCAACATCTGAACAAAATGTGAAATAAGACACAAAGAAAGGCAGATAGAACACAAACTCTTAGCTTTATTATTAATTTAACCCAGAGAACACTGGACTGAAGCAACCTTCCCCATGGAGGGTGTACTGGTGGTGGGGAACACCTGTTCAGCTAAGCCTCATGGCTTTTTCTGGATGTGTCAGTTAGGACTGCTGTAACAAATACTACAGAGTGTGTGGCTTCAAGAACAAAAAATTATGTTCCTCACCACTCTGGAGGCCAGAAGTCTGAAATCAAGGTGTTGATAGAGTTGGTTTCTTCTGAAGCTGCTCTCCATGGCTTGTAGGTGGCTGTCTTCTCTTACCTGTATTTTCACATGCTCTTCCCTTGGTGTGTGTCTGTGTCCTGATCTCCTCTTCTTATAAGGACACCAGTCATATTGGATTAGGGCCCACCGCCAAAGGCCTCATTTAAACTTAGTTGCCTCTTTAAAGAATCCATCTCCACATACAGTCACATTCTGAGGTACTGGGAGCTAGGACTTTAACATATGAATTTGGGGGGTGGGGCACAATTCAGCTCATAACAGTAGCCTTTTCAGTCGGCAATACAACACCAAAGAGCCAAAATGGTAGAACTGAGACAAGTATGCCGCATTACAGTCTTTGCAAGTGTACTGTTCACATGGCACTCTTTGCAAATTGACTGTTGGCCTGGCCTCCAGCCTTTCTAAGGGTGGAGGGGATGAGGCAGTGAAGAAACATCAACCATTCCACACCAACTGTAGTCTCTCCGCAAGAAGGAGACATTGAGAACAAGAGGAAGTATCCCCCTCTTCACAGTCCGTATCTGGTTCAGCCCTGTATCCTCACCACCCAATACAAGACTGGGTTCATAGAATACACTCAGTAAGACAAAACAGTCTCTTTTGTGAGATTTCTAAAGTTTTTTAAAAAAATTTGTCGCACTGTTGTGTCATGCTGTTCTTAGTCCATGTGTCTATTTTCCTCCTATTCCACCCCAACTGCTAAGAGAAGCATTTCCTGTGCCGTTGACTACACACCACATTGGATCAGGCGCACAGCAGCTGCCTACTGAACTGGTAGCAAATTGAGCTCTGGGTTTATTTTTGACTTCTGAGTTTCTCTCCCTGCACTCAGGCCCGAGAAAATGGGATATGGGATAGAGGAGCCTGGCTAGGCAAATGGCAGGGGAATCTTTCAGGTGGAGAGCTGACAACTGTCTCCCCAATAGAAACCAAGCCACTGTGGTAACAGCCATAGGTGTCTGCAGTCCTAACAGGTGTGCAGAGGGTCTGGCAAGTCTCATCACCTCAGGGAAGGAGAGTGAAAGTGAGGGAGGCCAGCCAATGTGAACAGCTCTGCCACTGAGAAGCCAAAGTGGCCTTTGAAAGATTAATGAGGCACTTGGTTTGCAGCTTCTTAAGAGAGGAGGGAGAAAGTTTTCTGAAAAATCACAGTCGCTTGGGCAGGGATTCCAGAGGAGGGGGTTGAAGGCTGTAGGATGGGCTCCTGGTCCTTTGCCTCCCTCCAATCCTTACTTTGTTTTTTCTCACAGTCACTCACCAGCCCACTTTTCGGTGTTTCGGCCTCCCAAAATGACTTCTGTCTTTCCTTTCAGTTTCCCTGTCACCTGACCTTCTTCCTATTCTCATTCATCAGGGACAGGGGCACTTTGGGCGGTGGAAAGACACAGATTTTGGAATGCAGCCTGGCTTTCAGCTCACCCACGCATCTTCTAGCACATGCGCAATGGATGTGGATTGTGTTTGTGACCTTCCTTTATGGATGGCACCCACATATTTCATCATGGAAATGTCCTGCCTTGCTGAAGGTGATTCTGGATGAAATGTCGATCAAGTGGCACCACCCACCACAATGCAGTAGAAAGCATGTGATCAGAGCACTCAACCTCACTTGACTCAGTGACTGATCCAAGGTGGCCAAGTAGGGCCAATTGGAATGCTTCTGTTGATTAATATGGGTTACCAGCTGGAAGGACTGTGGGAGCCTGTGGCTTTTGGGAGCCATCTTCCTTCCCCATGGAAGAGAGGCTTTCTGGGAAGCCACACAGAACAAAGCAGAGTTGAATACGGGGCACAGATAGGACCCCAGATCCAGGGGAAATGTCAGACCAACCCCTGCATCACATGAGCTGCTAAGGGTATTTATTTTTTTACCCTTGGACTAGTTTGAATGTAGTTTCTGTCACTTGTAACCAATGCAGCTTTAATAATCACACTGTGTGGCTTTAGGCAACTTACTTAACTTTCTTGGAATCTCAGTTTTTTCACCTAAAAATAGTGACCCTCATGACTCCAGTTTAAGTGGGGGTGCATCCAAAACAAACGTGTTCCCTTCTACCACAAAACTCAGCATATCTTCCTGTAGCATTTCCATGGTAGGCTTGTCTCCCACTAGACTGAGAGCTGAGAGATATGTCTTACTCATCTTAGTGTTTTCAGCACTTACACTGGGCCATAAGAGGAGCTCAATAATTATTGATTCACTCCCATTTTCCCTCTTCTTTTAGGAATCTAATTACAGGCTCCTATTCATAGCTCTTACTTGTATTTTTTTTTTCCTTGGGCCAAGTTTCTAGCCGATTTCCCCTAGTCCCCCTGTAGGTAAGTTTTCTTACCTTGATACTTGGTGTATGTGATTATGATTATTAGTAATTGTGTGTCCAAGTAGTACTGTAAGATCTGTTTCATCTATCCTTGCCAGGGAAGGGGCTCCTGGCCAACTGTGCCCACAAGTGACTAGTTGCTACAAGCAATGCAAAGCTTTCATGGCCAGAAGTAATTGCCGGTGCAAGAATAGATCCAACCAAAGGTAATTTTAGCTTAGTGTTAAAGCACAAGTCACATGCAGACTCCATTCCTACCCCCCAACCCCAACCCCACCAAGTCTGGCTGGTGCCATCTTTTCAACAAGGGATATTTTCAATATTGCATTTACTCTGGAACATTTCCACTTAAATGTGCAATGATCCCCAGGTAAGCATATGACCCAGAAAACTCCTTTCTCCCCCTTCCCACCATTCCAGGTCCTCCCTCTGGCTTTCTGGTTTAGGTAAATGGCACCAGGCACCAGCCCCCCAACCTGGTGATCATATTAAACTCCTTTCACCTTGTTCCAAGTCATGAACCCTCCATTTCAAATCCATCCTCTTTTACCACCATTGCCCCAATTCTGGACCACTTGTACATATGTTATTTTAGGGGTCCTCTTCTTGCTGCCTTCCCGACCAGTCTCTTTCCCCTTCAGTCTAGCCCTAACTCCCTCTCCTGATGCTTTTTAAAAAAAGATTTTATATATTCACGAGAGAGCGCGCAAGAGTGGGGAAAGGGGTAGAGGGAGAAGGAACAAGAGAATCTCAAGCAGACGCCCTGCTGAGCACAGAGTCTGATGCGGGGCTCAATCCCAGGACCCCGAGATTACAACCTGAGCCGAAATCAAGAGTCAAATGCTTGACCGACTGAGCCACACAGGTGCCCCCACTCTGAAACTTTTAGTGGCTCCTCACCGCCAGATTAATCAAGTAAAAATATTTCACTGCCAAATTCAAAATGCTCCACAAAATAGCAGTAGGCCAAATCTCTGGCCTCACCTTCCCTTTGTTCCTGCCAGACTATTTTACATCCTATCCCCTGTCTGATATGTTCTCACATTTGCTCTGCTTCTATTTCTGCCTCAAATACCTTCTCTCCTGTCCGAAACTATTTTCCCAGGACTCACTCAGATACCGTTGAGATTGTCTCCCTTCCAGCCACCTTGATACCATGGAATTAACCAGCTCATGAGGCAAACGTTGTTGGTTTTAGTTGCCTCAAGTTTCGTGAGTTTCATGGCTGGTCCTGTTTTTTCACGTTTTGACTCCAGATGGCAACTTGTTGTCTCCAGACATTCAAGTCACACTCAGAAGATAAAGAATTTCCATTCCTGAGAATCTTCCAGAATAATAACTAGTGTTTAGTGAACACTTCCTCCGTACCAGGCTGAGAGTTTTCTGCACACTGTCTCATTAACTCCCTGCAATCACCCTGTGAAGCAGACACTGTTATTACCTTCACTTGACAGTTCAGAATTGAGGTTTGCGAGGCTAGCTTACTCTGAGGGATGTTGCAAGCAGCAGTTATTGCTTCAGGTTCAAACGCCTGTGCTTCCCACTCAAAACACGCTACACCTTTCATACAGAACAAGCAATGAGAACAGGTATCATCAATGCTAACTGTCTGGAGAAATTTCTTTGGTCAAAGCTCTGAGCCTCTGAGGATGACCACTCTCCTGAGGAAAACTTGTGCCGTCTACATTTTGCATAGAAGACAGACTCATTAGTTATGTGATGGGCACATCTCCAGTGATCTTGTGTTCAAAATAATTGTTTCGCATTGCTATTTAAATGTGGGATTTATGGTCATGCCGGGGCTTTTCAGTTTTTCCTGTACCATCCCCAACTAAAGAAAACAAGTGAAAACATTTTCCCTTTGAACATTTCCCTGAAAACAAGTACCTGGGCTAGTAAGATAGACAATCCTCTGCTTATCATTTCAGTGCTTAACCACTTTTTTCCTAAATTTACTTATTTTAGAAAGACTAAAAATTATGGAAACCTCTGACTCACACCTTTAACCTTTTGGGTCATGCCTGTTTTTAATGTAAAATCAAATGGCTTAAGGCCTCAAGCTTTGAAAATAGCAGAAACCTGCCAGTTGTCAGAAGTTTCCAGTAAAACAAAAAGCAGCTAAGGGAAGAATTTTGAAAAGCCCTATATATGTTAATTATGGACACTAAGAATCAAAAACAAGAAAGGGGAACAAAACCAGAATGAGAGGAATATTCTATATCAGTCAGAGGGATGGTGGCTTATGCTACAGTAGCAAATTCCCGGAGCCCAATGACTTTCACCTGAAAACTTATTTTGCTCACATAAAGTCCCCTGCAAGAACGAGGGCTCTTCAGGAAAACCCTTTCAAATGATGATCCAGACAGCCAATATGCTTCTATCTTGTGATCCTAGTATCTCAACACCTGGCTTCAGGCGTCACTGAGCTGGGGAAAGAGAGAACCAACGAGTCAAGACGATTTCACTACCTCAGCCTGGAAAGGATCCATGTGCTTTGTAGTCCATTGGCCAGAAAGAATCTCAGGGCTTTGCCTAACGTAGGAGGCAGTTTTAAGTGTGGAAGAGCTCATGTATATTAAGTAAGCAATCAGTGCTCTGCCTTGAGGGCAGAGGGCAGGTCAACCGATTTACTTTCAGTTTATTTACTAGCCAATCTCCAAAAATGTATGAAACTTTCTTTATACTTCTGTGCTTTCTACTATGGAAACCAAAGGGGAAGAAGGAGAGAGAGAAAAGAAGGAGAAAGGGAGAATATTGGTTTACTCGGTGACTTGGCTTTAGTCCCCCTGGGAGACAATTTTGAAATTTACATTTGCATCTGGTCTTAGAGACCTACTACTTTGAAAAGAGCATCGCAGAAGAGTCTGGCAACTAATATTCTAATCCCAATCATTCCATGCACTAATCTGTGATCTTGCACCTGCAACTTTACCACTCGGATTCTTAGCACGTTCTCCAGCACATGGGGAATGATGATGTATATTGTCACTGAGCTGTTGCGAAATTCACATTGGATGTCTGAAGTGCTTAGCAAAGTGCTCGGCTCACAGTAGGTGCTAAAGAGTTTGCTGAATGACCATCTGTAAGCAAATTAATTGCTGCCTATTTAATCTCATAGAAGCTGCTAACTTCCCCATGATATGAGACCTACATGGTACAGGAGGCATAGGATCGTTGTAGTCGATTAGAATGTCATGGTTGGTAAATTCATTTCTGAGAGGAAATGTTTATTCTACTCCACTGAGCTATTGTGAAACTCAAATTAAATACTTGTGAAAAGTTTACTTACAGTAAACTGTAAAGTGCCATATAAATGCAAAGTATGGGTATTAAAAATAGTGTGACTGGGGACAGCTTCACAGGTGTGTGACCTGCGCAGTAGTCATAAGGGCCACACTTGGGATGGTCTCATATCTGATTTACCGATCTGTGGTTGCCATCCTGAAGTTCTTAATCATTTCTGAACAAGGGGTTCCACATTTTCATTTTGCACTGGGCCCCACAAATTATGTAGCTGATGCTGGTCAGGACTCAAAATACCGCTACCTTTTGTCAAAGAAAGGGGAGAACATCTAAAGATGTTCTTTCCGGACCCTTGCAGCCCTAACATTATGTAATTCTAAAAAATAGTCCAAATATTGTCCCCTTTTTATTTTTGTTTTTTAGAACACTTCTGCCATTCTTTTGTTGCTAATCAAACATTTTTTAAAGTATCTGTTATTTCTCACAAGCTCTTAATCTTTCAGTTTCCACTCCCGTGAAGCTCTGGGAAAAGATTTTATTTTCCCCACAAGATGCAATCTACTTAGCTAAGGTCCTTAGAGACAATTCCAACTTTGTGTTTTTATGAGGCCTCTTTCAAAGCATGCTGGGCTGTACACTTGATGGTCTGGACTCCAGAGTGGAGGCTGGTGTTGGTATTGAGCAATGTGTTTTATGCTTTTGCAAAAGAACGTATTTTTTAAACATCGACACAGGAAAGAGAACTCTGGAGTTATGGTACTCTGCTTCCGAACCAGGGAAGCTGTTGTGTAGCAGAAAATGTCGAAGATTTAGAATTACTAGATTTGTGTTCGAGGTCTTGATTCATCTTGTATTGGATGTGTGAGCCTAACTAACTTGCTTCAATTTCTGTGGATCTTGGTTTCCTCACCCGTAAAATGGAGTGGTCAGCGGAGGGGCTGCTACTCTCTATTTCACAGGGTTCTGAGAAGACTACTTTTAAGGTCTGGTGTATCCATAGAAGGGATTATCATGCTATATCATTGTTTTCATTCTAAATAATTTGGTCCCATTAATGAATTAATCAACTGGGATAACTAGAAAGCTAGTATGACCCCATACTCCACTATTTTTCTTTAACATCGTGGTGGTTAGCCCCACAGATTGTACTGGATGAGGTAGAAAATAGGTTATTTTGTTGGGGGATATTCATTTAACAAATCGTTTGAGCATCCACTGTGAGTTGAGCACTTTACTAAGCACACACCAAGAACTGATATTAAGTCGCACTTAATATATCCTAAAAAACAAAACTACATAGCATTATACATTCCATCATAAACATTCTACTGGCAAGTATTTAGTGGGCACCCATTATAATGCCATCATTTGAAGATTTTTAAAGGAGAGCTAAGAGGTGGTATGGGGATTGTAACAGAGAGACTAACCAAGTCCCAAATCCCCCCCCCCCCAACTTTTTTTAATAATGTGACAAGGTGGGCCAAGAAAGTTAATGTAAAAAGCTGGAAGCAGAAGTCCTCATGCAATTAATAGCAAAATACCACCATGGACCATTTTAGTTAAGAAGGGTAACCCTTGGGTCAGGGGTAGGATGAGCAGGAGAGAGAAGTAGAAAAACAAATATACAAATAAAGTAAGCATGTATTGCTGGTAGTGCATAATAGAGTAGGGATTACAAATTTACGCAAGGAGCCTAAAAGGAAGAGTGTGAAGTCACTAGAAGAGTGAGGGTCTGGGGGAGATGAAAGGATGAGATGGGGTTGGGGAAAGAGAGAGAGAACTGGGCAGAGGATGCTGGAGGATTGGGCCCTGGGAAGGAGCAGTGGCCAGGAAGAGGCTCCCAGTGGCTGGAGCACCTGCCTCTGCCAGCTGTGTCAACTGTGTATTGCGTGACTCCAGGGGGAGATTGCAACTTCTTGGTTCATGTAGTTATTACAACAGTTTCTCACCAGATGGTAATAAAGGTCTCCAGGAAGATGAGCTTTCTTCCTAGTCACCCAAAGTCATCATTCGGACCAGCAGGACTCCATTGAGCGGGGGAATTTTGAAAATTGCTGTTCACTTTTTGTGTGGCTGCCAGCCATGTGGCCCTTCCAGCTCCTGGCTCCTGAGCATCACCCTCAGATGGTCACACGAATTGTCCTATACAGGATCTCCTCCTATGGGTGGGATCTTCGAAAAACTCAAGGGAAAGGCCCAGACAGGAACGTTGGAAGGGGAGATCTGTGCAGGGAGGTTTTGGTAAAACATGGGGAACTTAGTAAAAGCCTGGGAGTCACCAGGAATATTGTAAGTACCTGGAGAATCCCTGTGGGCATGAGGGGTGGGGAGAGGCACAGTGGGGTTTCCACTATTTGTGAGATGGATGTACAAGCAGTTTTTATTTAAACATCATAAGACAGAGTAACTCCAGCAGGCTGGAGGATAAGGGCGTCAAAAGTCGACATCTGTGTTATGGGTGCTAACCACGTGAGATGAGTCTTTCAAATGAAATCCCCTCCCGCCGCACAGAAACCCAAGCTATTCTGTTAGTCCTTCATCCTCACACACACACACACACACGCACACACACAAATGGGGCTACTGGCTTTTAAACTCTACCTGTTAGGTTTGTTCTGATGGAAAATCTTCAAACACTGCCAAGAAACTTGGAGCCATCTTTCTCCCACCCCAAGCTTGTTACAGGTCTTTAGGAAAGATCCCTTATCCTCCGGAACACCAGGTAAAGACACCTGTCCTTCCTCCCCCCACCGGCTGTGATTAGAACAAAGGAAAGCAACATAACAAAATCATCCTTGGATGCAAACATTCTTGGAAAAGGCAAAAAGAGCCATGGGCACTGAGGAAGCCCTTCGTGCAAAAGTCCATTTTCTTGTGCCTGCGCTCTGTGGGACCCCGTTCAGAAGAGCCCCTGGGACAGGCCATTGTTTTCAGCAGAGGGAAGACATAGGCCAAAATAAGTGGTTCCAGCTGCTCGGAAGTGGGGCTTGCTGGGGCCCAGGAGGTGTCCCAGAGTTCCACAGCAAAGATTCTCATTTTACTTGAAAGCACAGACTTCTCCGCCCCTCACCAACCCCCGAATTTGTAGTCTAAATTTGAAACCACATGTAGTCACGCTGATCATTTTTTTCTGAGATTGTCAAACTTTTGCAGCTAATTATCAGTTGGAGTCAGCCTAACAAAACCTGCGTTTCTGTGCTGTGTTTTATTAAAATGCTTCTGATATCGGCGAGGGGCTGTGGTAAGGCTGTGGCTGGTGCAGGGTTTGTCCTTTCCCTGTGAGGGAAGCCCCAGCAGGCTGTATAAATCAGTCCTATTAACTGGAATGGCAGAGACTTACGGTAAGTAAGTAAGCGCCATCCCTTCCGCTTTTAAGAAACAATGAACTATTTCCTGGCTTTTCAAATAGGGAAGGCTTTCTCGGGCTATGAAGGAAAAAAATGTAACATATAATAAATATACTAAGGAACAAGCATGATTGATGGCAATTCCGAAGGATCATCTGAGCTGATCAGGAATCTGGATTTACTGGCATCCCCTGTAAATCTACCTTCCATGAATTCTATAGTGAATACTCAGAATTCCAGAGAACACAAAACAACTCATTTCAAGCTCTATGGATTTGGCTCAAGACTTAAATCTTCCATGAATGGTTGAGTAGGCTAAAAGACATGAATGCCCCTCCTTGTCTTTTTATCATTTATATCGAAAACAGCTCTAAGGGCGTGGGGCAGGCCTGCCAAGGGTCGACTTCCTCCTACAGATGACCTTCTGGGGGGGAACAGGGGGCGGGGAGAGAGGGAAGGCAAATAGTTTGTGTCCTAGCATCTTCTTAGGACTCCTGTGCCTATCAACATAGAAAACTCTCAGAGAGGCCATCAGACCTGACCATGTCCCCAGAACACTCTTATCTGTACCCACCCCTGTGTCCTTCCATCCCCGGCCACAGAGAACTAGGTTTCCTTCCTGCCTGAAACTGCACCTTCCTAGGCTTTTCCAAAGCATGGCTTCATCATCTTACCGGCTGTATCGCATCTTAATCACTCCAGATCCTCATCTCTACGGACATGCTCAAGTCTCCTTTATCCTAAGGAGGGAAGATTTCTTCTTTTCCCTTTTTGTCATGGCTGGATTCCAAAAATATGCTGGCTACACACTGTTTAACTGTCACCCACTGCAGTCAAGCACGGCAGTCAAGACTACCATTCTCCCTGGAACTGGTAAGACTTACCACGTACCATCTACTGGCCACATCCTAAAATCCTCTCTTCAGGAATTATTGTAATTTACTTTTCTGCAGCCTGGGATTATTTTCACACTGAAATTTACGACCTTCTTTCTTCCTATCAGTTGTATGATGAAAGCTTCTCCTTCTCCTCCTATTTTCAATTACTCTAGTTCAATTTTTACTCTCAGTTCTTCTTTAGTGGCTCTTTAGAGAATCCTATCATTCTTCTATAATATAAGTATCTGTAAAGAGAGGGTGGTGTTGCTCGTGGAAATGTGAAATGGGACAGCCACTTTGGAAAACAGTCTGGCACTTCCTAGAAAGGTAAAAAGCAGAGTTGCCATTTGAACCAGCCTGTCTACTCCTGTGTATATCTTCATACACCCAAGGGAAATAAAAACACATGTGAACATAAAAACTGAAATATCGTTGTTCATAGCAACATGATTCCTTATTATGGAAAGGTAGAAACAACACAAATGCTCATCAGCTGAAGAATGAATAAACGAAATGTAGTATATCCATACAATGAGTATCATTCAGTCCTAAAGAGACATGAGGTACCCATACATGCTAGAGCATGAGTAAACTTTGAAAACATACTATAGCATGAATGGAGTCAGAAAAGACTACATCGTAATGATTCCAATTATATGAAATGTCTAGCATTGAAATTTAGCATCTTTAAACAATAGCAATTACCTATTTCTCCCAAATCTGCAGACTGACCATGTGGTTCTTCTGCCTCAGGTGGTCATGGCTAGGGTACAGAGAGGGCTGAAAGTTCTAAATGTCCCCATTCACATGGCTAGAAGTTGGCAGTGGTCATTGGCTGGTGCTCAACTGGGACAACAATCCAGGGGCTTCAGTTCTTATCCACGTGGGCCTTCCCACATGGCCACTTGACCTTCCTCTTACTATGGTACCTGGGTTCCAAGAAAGAGCATTCCAATTTGACAAACGCAATGTGCAAGCACTTTTCAAGCAACTACTATTGCATAATGCTTGCCAATTCCTTAATAGCCGAAGCTATTCATATGGCAAAGCCCAGAGTCAATGTTAGAAAGGCTGACTTGAATACTGGAGTCATGGTTTGTTGAGGACCACCAAAGTAGCATGCTTCGTAATGAGAAAAATGACAGGTATTGGGCAAGATTTTAGAGAACCGATGAGAATTTTTCTTCCTCTCTGACCAGCTAATTATTTTGGCACCTTCTCTGTAGAACACAGAAGGTAAATGTATTTATCAAATGTCAGACTAAATGTCTGGCCCTTTGTTATGTGCTAGAAATACTTTACAGAGAGAAGACTAAACCTGACTTTAAGAAGATGATGGTTGTGTCAGGGAAACAGGTATGCAAATATGCAACTAAAAAACTGGTGTGATAGTATAATAAAAGTGTATATCTTCACAGCAAAATGGGAGCCCAGAGATGGGAGCTCCTCAGTGTGCTTCAGGGAAGACAGGAGCATTTTTTAGCCAAGCATGGGCAGGAGAAGAACCATCTAGGCAAGGTGAAATAGCATACACCACCATTAGCAGTTTTTGCTAAAATTACAGTTCAGTGCTCAGGGCTGTAAAGGGCTGTGTGTGTAAGAGAGAGAGAGGCAGACAGACAGACACACACACACACACACACACACACACAGAGAACTGGTGCTTAGAACATACAGTTGGACAGGTATGTGGAGATCAGATCAGGAAAGAGCTTACGTTCCATGCTAAACTGTTCCAGGGCCCCATGACCACCCCCTGGGGGGATGGAGATCCACAAAAGACTTCATCAGAGAGGCAGGGAGGTGGGATTTGTACATTATGCCGTTTGGCTAACTCCGCATCCTGCCATACTTTTTGTTTGCTCCCTGCCATGCTTGAAGCATGACTCAGTGCTTCCACACATTCCCCTAACCATCTCCTCCACAAAACATGAGTAAGAAATACAGCTTTTTCTCTTCATGTGTACAATGTGGAGATTTCTACATCTCCACGGAAACAGAAGTTTTCATGTGGGAGACTGTGGTGGGAGTCACATTTCAGGGTGGGCAAAATCTCCCTCCCCCAAATCCCTATCCTGCCCAGTCCCTCCTTTGGCCATCAGCAGGGTTCCTATATATCTCTGAACCATTCCCCTTGCAAAACCTTTCATTTTTCTCATCCTAGGTCTTTACTCAGGAATCACACTCCCCTCCCCCTCCATTTCACTATCTCTTTCTATCTCATGGAGCATGATTCCCCGTTTCCATTCCCATGACAGCAAAGAAAGATCTGCCAATATCAATATCTTCAAACACCTTGAAAGGCATCAGGGAGTACTAATGACATAAATTAAAACAATCAGTGTGTACAATGTATCCTTAAAATCTCACTTTGGGAGCAACATGTGAAATGGATTGGTTGCAGACAAAGTAAGACTAAACACAGAGAGATCAATAAGGGATTATATCTGCACAGGAGAAATACATGAAGAACCTGAGATAGGGGCTGCTGAAATGGAGGTAGAAGGGACAGACATGATAGCAATTAGGAGGCACAATCAAGTGGGCTTTGCCATTAATTCAGCCCATAACATTCACTAAAAATAGCAGTGTTACTCCCTCCAATAGAATAGGATTTGTTAGACTTTGGGGCTGTTTGCTGAGCCAGACCTAGGGAGGGAAGTAACGGCATGATAGGAAATTAACATAGATATTATGGCGGTCCTCTCAACTTCCTGCAACAGCCATATTGGAAGTATCAAGTATGACAATACATCATGAGACGGATTTTTGAAAATACCAGATCTCACACATCCAAATAGGTGTTGGCCTCTAAGTCACCATGGGCAAGCATCACTTGTTCCAACAATGCTGCCATTGTTGAAATTCATTCTGAACTCTTCTTTGGCATCTGCATTTGGAGCCAGGATATGAGACACCCAATAGTCTGGCCTCATTACTTGATGGTGACTTTTTTTTCCCCCTCTGGAGAGCTTTAGCCACCTTGAACATCCAAGTTGCTTTCCAGACACTAAGCCGAGGAAGGCTTTAACTTAGGAAAATTGGGACATGAGGATGGAAGAGCCTCACCTGAGGCTCATAGTTGGGAAAACAACCACAGCCAACAGACTCATCAGGAAGAGATGCAGAGCTAGTCCTGCCTGCCTCTTCACTTCCAACTTCCTGAGTCCCACACATCATCAGAATGTAACCCAGCAACTCGCCCGGGTGTGACACTTCATTCCTGGGATGTGACAAGCAAAGGAGACTCAAAGAAAATGGAGAAGGACATAGGAGCCTGAAAATGAGATTTCCTCAAAAGGCGCCTTTCCTAGTTGTCAACAGAATGAGCCTGAAAACATGTTTTCCTTCAGTAAACTCATTGCTCATCTCCACAATTAGTTGCACCAGGGAAAGTGGGCATTGTAGAGCAGGCCAGGTTCAGGGGGAAGCCCAGCTATGTTCACTATGAGCTGAACAGACATTTCTGATTGTTTAAAAAAAAAAAGACAAGGAAGTATCAGAAACTGTAAACGATTAACGAGGAAATGCATTTAATGGATGTGAAGTGACTAGAACTGTGCCAAACAATAAAATTTGCTCCATTAGTATTAAATAAATGCTCAGGTAAATCCTGGCCATTTGTTGTAGTTTACCTTGTTTGTTTTTTAATGGGAAAACAGTACACAAACCACCATAGATCCTACTGCTTCTACATAGTTGCTGATATCAGATGATCACTTGTATTTATTTAATATACATGTAGATAGGACACAGAGGTAGATAGTACATAGAGATAGATAATACCATAGATGTAGATGGTCCCAGATGCTATTGTAAGCAAGGAACAAATACTAATTCATTTAATCTTGATACAAATCTTAAGAGCTAAGCACTCTTATTTTTAATCTGTCTTTAACAGATGAGAAAACTGGGGACCTAGAGAGATTAAATAGCTTTTCTAAGGTTGCTCAGATAATAAATAATAAGAGTTGTGCTCTTAACCACCACAATTTTCCGCCTTTTGAAATTCAGTTTTGGCAGCCTTTTAATCTCTGGTACCACTGTGTGCCTTCTGTAATCCCTTTACACCCAGGGGTTTTCTATGGTGGACCAAGATGAGTTGGGCCTCTGGGCTCCCTAGATAGGACAGGCAGAACAAAACAAAACAAAAAACATAGATTAGAGCTCAAGGTACCTCAGTGATCATTAGCCCAGGCATTGCCATACATTTTTTTTTAATAATCCATACTTTTAGAACAATTTTAAGTTTCCAGAAAAAAGTACAGAGAGTTTCCATATATTCTACACCCAGTTCCCCCCATTTTTAATATCTTGTATCACTATGGTACATATGATACAATGAATGAACCAATATTCATAAGTTAGTATTAACTTAAGTTCATCCTTTATTCAGATTTCCTGACTTTTAATCTAATGTCATTTTTCTGTTCCAAGACCCCCATCCAAGACAGCACACCATGTTTAATAGTCAAATCTCCTTAGGGTCCTCTTGACTGTGATAGAATCCATGCTTTTCTTGTTTTTGATGACCAGGCCAGTTTTGAAGAGTCAGACATTTTGTAGAATGGCCCTCAATATGGTGAGATAAGCTATTTTCCTCATATTAGACTGGCTCTACATGCTTCAGGGAGGAAGACCACAGAAGTAAAGGGCCATTCCCATCACATCATATCAAGAGTACATACTATCCACATAACTTACCACCAAAAATGTCGGCCTTGATCTCCTGGCTGATAATTCTAAAACATGTATTATATCTGAGTCTGGTTCTGATGCTTACTTTGACTCTTCAGACTATGATTTGCCTTGCCTTTTAACGTGACTTCTAATTTTTTGTAGAGAGCTGGTTATGCTGTACCAGGTCATGGGAACTGAGGTAAACAGGTCTTTAGTGAGAGAGGATTCTTATGAATCTGGCAGAAAGTTGGGCTGTAGTTCATGTTTGCTGCAGCTGTAGGGGCTTCAGCTTTCTCTGTTGTCCTTGTTTTGTGTCCACTTTTGAGGCCCTGTTTGGGTTTCTCTCAAAACTCTCCAGATTTCAAGGTGTGGCTACCCTGGCAACCGCAGCTTTTTGATGGGTCTAAGAAAAGTTATTGATTTTCAGTTTATTCAGTTTGTTCAACTTTTTCTTCTTGTAAGTTTGGAAGCGAGGACTTCTGTCCCTTTATATGTGGGAGCTGAAACATTTTTAAATGGAAAAAGCTCTTTCCAATGAAATCTTATGTAACTGCATGAGTCTCATCACTTTCTAGCCTAATCCAAGTACTAGCGCTGGAATATTTCCCACCTACATTTCCACAGTTCCGTTGGGTATCTAGGGCACTTCCTTTTGACTCACGCTGTGTTTCAGGAGATTTACGAACGTCATAGGCCATTTAAAAGTAGAGTGTCCATATGGAGAAGTAAAGATGGGACTCAGTAAAATCTCTGGGCATGGGCAAGGATCTTTTTAGCTAGAAAATCCAAAAGAATGGTCAGAGTCGATAGAAAAACCCCACCAGATGATAATGGGAAGAAGGGCTCATGTGGTTTCTTCCATGTGATGGTGGTTCACATTGCCCATGAAAGGGTGGCAGATATTCTTAGGCTATGGCTTGGCCCCCATGAAGCTCCTTGATGCTGGCCATCCTCTCAATGACTGATTTCTGGTCCTCTCTCTGTGCCTTTCACCCTAGCAGTCAAGGTTTTGTCCTCTTGTCCAAACTTTAAAGAGATCCTTCAAGATCATGCCCCATCCTCTTCCTTGAGCCCCATTCTAGCCCAACTGATCCTCAGGTAGTCCCCTGAGAATGGTGGAATGAGTGCTTTAGGACTTCTTTCTTCCTCTCCAATGCCCATTCTCATACAATGTCTCCATTCTGCTCCCAATGTCCTGATTATCAAGAATCTTTTTTTTCTTTTGATAAAACTCGGTTTCACAAACCAAAGCTTTGGCTTTCTAAACTAATATTTCTAGTGTGGGATTTGACATCCTAAAATTAAGCCGAACATTGACATTTCTTTTACTTTTAATTCCTGCTACATTCTCAATACTCTAAGAGCCAATTTAAGCGTTATTGACTAGTTAGAAAAAGCTAATGGATTCATACAAAGAAGTGTTGAAACAAAAAACAAAGATAACTACTTTAAGATATTTTTTCTGTGTATTGCTCTGGATGGGATGTGTGTTTGCACATGTGTGTACAAGTTCCAGCTGGAGGGGACCAAGGGTCCAGAGCCCTGCATACCTAGTCTTCTCTACTACCACCCAGTGTACTGAAAACACTCCTATAAAGGTCACTCTCATATGGCCAAATCCAGGGGCCAGTTTTCAGTTTGCTGGTCATTCAGTAGTCAGTCTTCCTCTCTCCTGCCCTATCAGCAGCACTGGCCACCATATTTAGCATGGAGGCACTGTCTCCCTATGTCCTTACCCTGTTTATTTTTTTTTCCTTAGCATTTACCATTATCTGAAATATGGTACTCGTTTACCATCCTTCTCTCTTATTAGAAAGTCAGCTCAGCCAGAGCAGAAACTTTGTCTCCTTTTGTCTGCGACTCTATCCCTGGTGCTTAGAACAATGCCTGGCACACAGCAGAAGCAAAAAGAAAGAGAGAGAGAGAGAGGAAGGAAGGAAGGTAGGAAGGAAGAAAGAAAGGAGGGAAGAAAGGAAGGAAGAAGGAAGGAAGAAAGAAAGTGAAATAGCACAGAAGATCATAGGGGAAGGGAGGGGAAAACAGAATGGGAAGAAATCAGAGAGGGAGACGAACCATGAGAGACTCTTACCTATGGGAAACAAACAGGGTTGCTGGTTGCTGGAGGGGAGATGGGTAAGGGGATGAGGTAACTGGGTGATGGGCATTAAGGAGGGCACATGATGTAATGAGCACTGGGTGTTATATTCAACTAATGGATTACTGAACTCTACCTCTGAAACTATTGATGTACTATATGTTGGCTCATTGAATTTAAATTTTAAAAAAAGAATGAATGAATGAATGAATGAATGAATGAATGAATGAATTCTATGAAGAGGCCCATGAAGCATGTCCCCAAACCCCTAAGTCCCCAGTTCTTCCACTTTACGGATCAGGACCCAAAATAAGAGAGGAATAACTTTCCCAAGATCAGCCAGCAGTCAGTAGCCAGCAAGGTCCAGATTCGGGGTCTTTCATTTCCCTGGCCTAGCCTCTCTCTATACATACCTCAACAACAGTGGAAGGACTGGGTTCCGGCTTCTGCCTGTGTGACATTATGAAGGTCATGCTTCAAAAGTTTACCCCCCAGAAAACTTAAGGCAAAGAGAGGCCCACCAAGAAGCTGAGGCTGTGGTACCACCAGGAGGGAAGTGATGAGGACCTGTCTCACTAGCGACCGGAGAAGTCAAGAGGAAGGGCAAAGTCTGGGATACTTTATGAAAGAAGACTGTTGAAAAATTGAGTGTGGTATTTAAAGGGCCAAAAGGAAAAATTCAAAGTGATTTCAAGGAGGGTGGGCCCATGTTATATTTTCTTTATATCTTCCATAACCGCACTTAGCATATAATGGGTATACTGCAAATATTTATCACCAGTCACAGTCATGAGGAAGACTAGAAAAATCACAATCCATGGCTATTCTGAGTCAACTCTCTGAATATAGTGGGCAAGAACACAAATTTGGGGTCAGTTGAACCTAGGTCAAGTCTCATCTTCCTTACTTAGTAGGCAGGTGGTCTTCGGCAGAAGAAGAAACTTCATCTTCTCCATCACTAGGTGAGGGATGATAAAAGAAGGAGAGAGACAGAGATACAGACAGACAGAGACAAAGAGACAGGGACTAAATACAATTATGTGTATAATGTACTTATTTAGCTCAATTGCTTGGCCCATGTGAGGCCCTCAAAAAATGCTCACCTTTATTTACTGTCTCATTGGCCTCTGTCCCTTTTTGATATCCCTGTCCTCTCATTTCTGGATCTGCAATACTGAGTTCTCAGTTCCTCTCCCTTCCCCTCTTCTTCAAGGAGTTTATGGGGAGAGAAAGAGTTCCTGGTATTGAACTCAGTATTGGTTTTCCATCTCTGAACTTGAGATTGATTTGGTGTTCCCCATCTGCTTAGCAGGAAGCTTTCTCATGAGAATCTCGGCACCCTTATAAATGCATGAATCACATCAGCTGTGCTGAACAGAGCTACAAGTGTAACTTAGGAACCCAAACATGAATTACAGATCAAGGGTGAGCCTGCTGTGAGTGCTTCCAAATGGTGACAACTCGCCCCCATTTCCATGCATACTTCCCATGCTTTGTTATCATCTCATCCTTGATAATAACATTGATTCCAGAGAAATAATGGTTTGGGTCTCATATCTGGGCTCAGAAGAGATGGGAGGACCTTGGTGTTCCAGCTGAAGTACAAGAGAAAACCTGTGTTTCTATCCTGTGCTTATTCAGAAGAGCAGCCCTCATTTGCCCTTCACAGAATTGTATGCAGTTCCCATCTGAGGCCTGCCAGCTTTGGAGGTTAAGTCTCTAAAACTAAAGGGAAGCGGGGGCTGAAAGAATTTTGGAGGGAGTCCAGGGCTGCCTGGGCGAGCCAACCCAAATAATTCAGGCAAGCAAAAATTTGCTTGGACCTGAGCTGGCTGTCTAGACAGTCATGATTGCACACAGGTATGACCTTGCACTTCATTTGGCCTGTGCTGAACTTGTTTAAAGATGCCTATCAATGGGTGTCTCAGTTTAGGTTCCCCCAAAACAGATTCAGAATGAAGGCTTTTAATGCAATGCATTTCCTAAGGAAGTGATCCTCAAGTATGCTGATAGGGAAGTAAAGGAGTAAGAAGAAGGAAAGAAGCTAATAAAGGGGTGTGTCATTCAGTTAGTTACCACTGTGGGCAAGTGGAACTCAACCCTTCCGGTTGACCATTGAGTTCATCGTGAAAATGTCCTAGGGTCACACCCCCAACAGGAGGGCAAGGAAGCTGGTGTGTTTATCCACTGTCAGCTCTCCTTTGTCATGGGTTGAGGGCACATTCAGTCTGCCGGGAACACAGAACAAGCTCCATCCTCTCGGGCTGAGAATTGCAGGTGTGGTTGGTAAATAGCCATCTGAGTGTGGAGAATGTCTAGGGCATGTGGGCAGGGCATTGCCAATGTCTGCAGCCAGCAAGTCAAAACACAAAAGCTCCCTAAAACAAAAGCATTGGCCAGTCAGACCCTACCTTATTCCTTTTAGAGATTGCTCAATCATGGCCCTCGAGTTATAGAAATTAGAACCTTGGCAGATGATTTCTCCTCTGCCAGGAATCCCTTCTAAATTATAACTACATCTATTGAGTGTTTATGACATGTTAGGCATTAATCATCTCATTTCATTTTTTAACAACATTTGGAGGTGAGAACTATTAATACTATCACTCATGTTACATAGATGAAGTAACTAAAGCTCACAGAGTTCAGGGATGTGCCCAAGATTGCATAATCAGTAGAGAATGAGGCCAAGATTTGGACCTAGGCTGTGTGCCTGAAGAGCTCACCCCTCACTCTCAGTGATCTCCTGCTGATGTCCCCACGCAGCTGTGTCAGGGCTTCCTCAGGCCCAGAGCAACCTGTTCTACTCTCAGAACTGTCGGTCTTTATGGTCTTTATGTTGTTGGGTGGTTTGCCTATTTGCATCTTGCACATTTCAGGCTGGAGAAAGGATGGAAGGAAATTGGCATCTATAGATCTGCTGCTGAGCTGCTCCCCATTCTAACAATTCTGCAATGCTTGGGGTCTGGATCCACAGTACAGCTGAAGAACCCAAGTGAAGCGCAGAGAAGGGAAGTGACTTGTCCACACCCCAGCACCTGGAGGGCAAAGGAGTGAGAGAGAGGTAATGTGACCTACAGGGTCAGCTGCCTGTCACAACCAAGTTAGGCCTTCTCTTCCCCGGTGGGTAGAAGGCACCATTCCCTCACTTCTGATCCATATACACATTCTATCAAAACACTTAAGATATTTTATTCATACACCATTCATCCACAAATATGTGTCCTCCCACTAGGAGTATTCTGACAGTCTTTGAATTGTTGATTTAAATAACCATTTGTTAGTGATCCTCAGGGGCATGTGCACCCGAATGTTTATAGCAGCAACGTCCACAATAGCCAAACTATGGAAAGAACCTAGATGTCCATCAACAGATGAATGGATAAAGAAGATGTGGTATATATATATACAATGGAATACTATGCAGCTATCAAAAGAAATGAAATCTTGCCATTGGCAACGACATGGATGGAAATGGAGGGTTTTATGCTGAGCAAAATAAGTCAATCAGAGAAAGACAATTATCATATGATCTCTCTGATATGAGGAACTTGAGGGGCAGGGTGGGGGTCGTTGTGGGTAGGGAGGGAAAAATAATGAAACAAGATGGGATGGGGAAGGAGACAAACCATAAGAGACTCCTAATCTCACAAAACAAACTGAGGGTTACTGGGGGGTGGGAGGGTAGGGATAGGGTGGATGGGTTATGGACATTGGGGAGGGTTTGTGCTTTGGTGAATGCTGTGAAAGATGTAAGCCTGATGATTCACAGACCTGTACCCCTTGGGCAAAGAATAAAAATAAAATTTAAATAAATAAATAAATAAATAACCATTTGTTGAACAAATGTATCAAAATGATAAATGAGAATATGAGTGACCTGGGTTCAAATCCTAGCACTGTCATTTTTCTGTTGAGGGCTTTGGACTCAGAGAAGCTAGGATTCACCTGCCCTGGAATGTGCTTCACCATGAGGCTGTCCAGAGAGAGTACCAGGTTGGTGCTTGCCAGGCAGGAGGCCCCACTGGACTGTCCCATGCCTTCCCCATCCCGTTGCCCTACCACCAGCTCACCCTTCTCCCACAGTCACCTTTCAAGTTTCCTTGGTCTTTTGTGTAGAAGTGACTGAAGCTTTTCTGAAAGATCTATTATTTCTAAAATGTTGATGGCAGCCAAGAACCAATGTACCACATGTGCATAGGAATTTATTTTTTTTATTCCTCACTTATTTTATTATTTAAATTTTTATTTTAATTCCAGTTGGTTCATATATAGTGCTATATTAGTTTCAGGAGTACGATATAGTAATTCAACAGTTCCATGTATCGCCTTGTGCTCATCATGACAAGTACACTCTGGCCCTAATGGGAATTTATATTTTAACAAGGTACTGATAAACACCCAATGCCTTAGGTCAGCAGAATGATAAATATAACAACTAACAATTACTTCATTTCTACTCTATGCGTGGTCATATTTTGAGGGATTTGTAAGATTAAACCCCACACAAACTAAACTAGCATTCATTTTTAGGATATGCTCTCAAACGTCCATCAAATGTCTTTTTACCAACTTGTCATTGGTTGTCTGAAATCTTATAATCTGGTGGTTTTCCAATCAATAAATCCCTGTACCATGGCTGGTACCTAGTAGGTGTGTGGGTTCCCCAGAAGCAGACTCTAGACAAGGATTTGAGTGGAAGTGGCTCATTTGGGAGGGAAGTGCAGGAACCCCCGGTAGTGGGTTGGGAAGGTATACAGGGAAGGGAAGGGAAGGCAGCCTATAAAAGGGTATCTTTTCAGACTAGCTAAAATCCTGGGCCCCTGGAGCCCATTGCCTTGGGGGAATGGTATAGAAAATATGCTTTAGTGTTATCCCACCTCAAGAGTGAGGGTGCTGGGATATTTATAAGTAAACTCTCATCAGTCATTGGTGGAGGAATCCTCCCAGGGGACATCAACTCTTTATCACTGCATCAGTCAGTGAGTGTGCATAGTGGCTTTGGAGAAATTCCGGTAAAAAAATACAGGTACTGGCAGAGGAAGTTGGCTGCAATGCACCAAAATGATAAGGTCCAAAGGATGTGGTCAGCATCTGCTACAGTGTTTAATAAATGCTTGTTGAGTAAATGAATGAGTGAATGAAAGAGATGATGATGGTGATGGGAGGCAAAGATGCCTTAATTTTCCTTGTTTTGTTATGACTTTTAAGACTTCCTGCCATCTTAGTGATTTTCCATCATTCAGGACACTCTCCCATGGAATATCCAGGTGTCTGATCTTGTCAGTAACAAGAGGAAGATGCTTTACGAGAGTCCTAGGAGCATGGACAGGGTTCGGGTTTCACATTTTCAACCCCCACGTGGCAGTTTCTATCATACTTCTGAAATCTACATCACAGAATGCCAAGGCTTCAGCAGTAGCTATCAGGAAAGCAAAAGACCTCAGAAGGCAGATGTCATCAATTTTTCACTTTCTTCCTAGTGAACTCAACCATAATTCTAACTTTGGTAACACAAGGCCAGTGGAAACTATGTGCAACACATGTTTGGATTAAATTCTCTGTTGATTTCTCTTGATTTTTAGGTTAAAACCTAGACAATGCAAGTCTTTCCCCCACCCTACCAATTTCTGTCTTAAACAAGTGTTAAATATTGTGTCAAACTACAATTTTTGTTATTTTTAGCCTAATAAAAATAATTAAAATTTAAAAACCCCTGCCCAAGATTGGAAGGTAGTTTTTCTGTTTTTGTTTCCAGAATTATTTCACATTTCTGAATTTACACAGCTCTAGCTCTCAAGAATCACATGATCTCACTGCCCTCAAACATAGATTTCTCATATTAATGTTTTTCACGATATATTAAACCAGAAAGTAGAGGTTCAGATCCATAAGCAATAGATATGGTGGTGGCGCTAGCATCAATGACATGAAACAACTGTGACATAATCCTATCTGGAAAAGCCTACCTTCCCTGGGGGAGACAACATCTTCCTTCCCTCTTCTTCCTTCCCGCCTCTTTCTTTTTCTTTCTTTAGTTTCCAACTGGAACTTTTTTTGTGAAAGAACTAAGACACCTTGAATTCCGAATTCACATCTCAGAGAGAATTTAGAAGTTGCTCCAAAGGAGAATCCAAGAAAATATCTTGAATATTTAGCTTTGCTGAAACATGAGCAGGGTTGGGGTGCCTCTGGGAGGAGAGTGTCCACCAGGTACTCAGAATAGTTTTATGAACTATGAACTGAGCCTGTTACCTGGCCACTCCAAAATCCTCTTGCTAGGAAACCAGCAAGCAATTAAGGCGGTTACTGTGCTGGTCAAGATGTTTGACCCTATCAAGGGGAAATTGAGTCACTACTACACACTGAGGGCAGGGAAGAGTACGTCTAGAATCCAGGCAATCTTTGGGAACCTCTCTTAGTAAAACCACGTCCTGTGATAAAAATTAATGGGAAACTACAACCCAGTAAGGACAAGATTTCTAGTAGAATCAGAGCTTGGACCGTTCCATTAGACTAGGATCTAGGACCAGCTGTGATGCTTCCTGAAGGCAAAGCAAATGCAGAAATGATCGTGGAAGGAAGAAATTATAGACACCAACTACAATAATATGACCAATTGCAGAAACAGTAACTCTAATAGTTATCAGAATTTCTTCTTTTTGTTGATATATTTGTGTGTATCTATATGGATGTGTGTGTATACATTTAAATATTTTTCATTTCTTTTCCCTTTTAATCCTATTCATCTACTATGCAACATAAGATGTGATAAAAGTCATATGATTTTATCTTGATATTTAAATTATAAGATATTAAGGGAGGAGTCTGATTCAGCTAGTGATGAAAGTGAATGTAACCCAAAGATGTATCCAACGATACTATCTTGGAGACAGTCTGTTTTCATTTGTACAAAGAATAGTTGCATCATGTTAAGAGAAAGCATGATTTCACATTGTTTTTATCTGGCAGTTAAATATAAAAAAAGAGAGAGAGATTAAGTTGACAAGAGTTGCACTATTCTGAAGTGCTACACTGTCAACTTGGTTAAGCTAGAAACTTCCTCAAAATTTCATTTTCTTCTTCTCCCTCATCTGCATGGTTCCAGGTTAGAGTTGGCCAAAAGAGGAATTTGTTCAGTACTTTGAAGGTGGAAGCAAATCATTGGCCATTACTCCCAGCAGGCATAAAATATGCATTCAGATATGGTGCTGGAGAGATACAGAGATCCTCAGTGAGTCCTGCCTTACTCTTGCTCTTCCTTGCTCCACATCTAGCTCATATTCTTGATTGCTGAACTGCTATTCTCAGCTATGGGCTCAGGGATTCAGTAGCACACAGACATCAACTTCCCGTAGCTTCCTGGAGAACTCTCCCTTTACTGTCCGCAACGGCTGGGTGGACTTGGCCTCTCATAGCTCCCTGCAAGTGCTGCTTGTCCTCATGCACCTGTGCTTCCAGAGGGCTGGTCAGTGGCCCTTTCTCCGATGCTTCTATTCTCCTTTACCTTCAGTCTTCCAGCTTTTCTCACACTTGTGACGGTCTAAGTCCCATAATAAACCCCTTCTTCACATCATATTCATTGTCACTGTGCATCCCTGTTTGAACTCTGACTGATACAACCTACAGTCTAGATGGAATGACAAAAGTTATCTCCATGCAAACAGCTGTCTCGCTGCAGAGAAGTTAGACTGTTTAATTTCGTTGCTGCTCAACAGCTGCTCAACTCCCAATCCCAAATCCCTTCCCTCCAGTCAAATGCACCTTTTGGCCCCATCTGGGCCCACACTTACATAGCTTCCCAAAATCTGGAATAGCCTCAGAGCCAAGCCAATGGGTCAGTTTTCTGAGTCTGTTCAGATCCCCAGAGATTTACTTCCAGAGCTTCCAACAACACCCTTGGGAGGTAGGAATATGTCCAAACATCTTGTTAACTTTACACTTGTGGGAGCATCTGTACATGGATTCATTGGTCTGCCTTTGTCCTATCACCCATTTTAGAGAAGAAGCCTCTCTGGGAGAAGGGTCACTCTGGGTTGCTCTCCTGCCTCTCCTGGAAGAATCTAGCAAAGCGCACATGCAACCAGCACAGCTCACTAACTCACAGAAATAAGGTGGTGGAGAGAGAGCATGGTAGGAGGTGGAGCACCATGTTCTAGTCCAAGTGTTACAGTCCTCTATCTGAGAGACCACGAGCAAGCCATTCCACCATGCCAAGTTTCATCCCTCTCACGCGTGCAGAGGTGGCCATGACTCACCCCATGTTTATGCCATATGGTTGTTGTGCTCAAATCAGAGCGCTGATGGGCAAGTGGCTTACGTCGCAGCTAAAGACATGGCATGTGGTTATGAGGTCACCCTGGCTGCCAGAGACAATGCAGAGAAAACCAGAGATGTTCAGCCAGCCCAGTTTCTCTCAAGTCAGCATCTTGTGCTTCTGCCTTTCACATTTAAGCTCTGAGACCAGAGGCCCTGCCCTTCTATTTCCAGAACAGCAATAAGCACAATAAAAACAAGGCCTGCCGAACGCCAGAGGCAATGAAATACTTTATCAGAGAACACAAAGGAGTCAGGCTTTGTCAGCAGTATGTCCCTAACATCTCTTGTTCCATCTGTCTCTTCCACGAAGACACTTGTTCACACTCGGCCTGTTTCCTGCCTGGATCCCTGCCACCTTCTACTGCCTGACTTTCTATCTCTTGCCTCCTGACCCCACTTCAGTGCCAGACGGTTCAGATTGCCACTTCTCGGTTCAACTTGGAGTGGCCTCTGGCTTTCTGTACCACCTGCCTTTTTCTGTTTAGAGCAACAGAGATCCTCCTAAAAATGGCCTTTCCCATTGCTCCATTGTTTCCTGTCAAACCTTTCTTCCTCGATTTTGGACTTTTGGTTGACTTTTCTTCCTAAAATTGCATTCTACAAAAGCTCGAGATGATTTGATTACCTCCTGTTTTGTTTTTTTTCTTTTCGTTATGTTTAACATAAATCCATTTCTCTGTCTCTAGAAATGAAAAGCAACATATAACCCAAACCTCAGCATTGGGAGATGATTTTTGAAGTTTTGGCAGAAAGTCATGGGAGATTAACATGAAAAGGAACTCCAATCTTGCAATCATTTGCTGGTGGACCCCACCACTAAGTAATGCACCCCAGGGCTGAGTACTCTGATCTCTTAGTCAAAAACTATGCAGGAGTTTTTGGCTCCCACCTTTCCTCCTCCTAAACCTGAACCAAAATTCCTTTCTTTCTGACCATCTGGTCTCCCCATTTAACTTGGCCAAGCGCAGCTTGACGACTCTCCCCCACTGTGATGGCACAAAGGGAAGACAAGGAGATCTGAAATTCGCCTGATACAGTCTCAGACTTCAATTCCATGCTACTTAGGGTGAAATAAGCCATCAAAGTGATATATTAGGGAACTATGTGCGACAAAGCCAGGTTCATTCAAAACTAAAGGCAGGGAAGAAATGGATTTAGAATAAGTAGTCCTGGTGCTTTGGGAAGAAAAGACTGGAAATTCTACCCCACTATGCCTGACTTCAAAATAACAAAAGCCAACAGCATCTGCATTATTCTTCACAGGCAACAGAGGGCTTTTTCAAATGGGCGGACATCAAAGAAGAGCAAAGTACATGTTTATACTTGACTCTTTCTATTTTCCACGCCCCTTTAGATTGGCTCTCACAAATCATCCTCTCCTACATTTTGGAAGATAGATAAAATGGGATTTATTCAATTAATCATTCATCTATTCTATTCATGTTTATTGGTTGCCCACAGCAGATGCCAGGCACTATTCTAGGTGCTGGAGATATAAGACTTTGAATACAACAGATGAAGCCCCCAAAATCCTTGGGCTTCTGTTAGAAAAAGACAATGAGCGAATGCGAAAAATATAGAGTATTTCGAATGGGGTAAGATGGGGATAAAAGTAAAAAAAATAAAGCAAGATAAGGGGGCTAGAGATTCATGGGGGATGTGCTTTTCTATAGGGTGGTCTCTGAGGAAGTGATATTTAAGCCAAGCCCTGAGGGACTGAGATGACCAGATTCCCCATGGAAGAGGCTTCCAGAGGCTCAGAGGGAACATTTAGGCAGGCAATATGTTTGGCTCCTTAGAAAACCAGTGAGGAGGCCAGTGTGGCTGAAACAGAGTAAGCAAGACAGAGAGCGGTAGGAAATGAGGTCAGAGAGATAAGGGAGACGAGACATGTGAGGTCCTGTCACAGGCTGCAAAGGCTTGAACTTCTAGCCCCAGTGAGTGGGCAGGCTTTCCACAACACATTAAGCAGAGTGAGCCACATGATCCAACTCACATTTCAGAAGGGTTACTCTGGCAGGGACCGCACTGCCCCCAGTACCCATTTCCTCTTTCTTGCATAATAATGGAAAACCCGAGTTTTTAGCTGGACACATGGCATCCCAGAATAAAAATAAAGACCATATTTTCCAGCACCTCTTACAGGTAGTTGTAGCCGGAGGACTCAAGTCTGGCAAGGCGCAGTAAGTATGGTGCGGTGCTTCAGAAAATCATGCCGAGAATATAATGTTTTTGCCCTTTTCTTCTTCACGCTGTCCTTTACCCTCTGCCTGGAATGCAGATGTAATGGTTGGAGCTGTATGCTACACTGGACCGTGAGGACAAGGGCCACCCTGCTGGATGGGACAGGGGTGAGCTGGAAGAATCTGAAGCCCCCGAGGACTTTATGGAGCAGGTCCATTCCTACCCATCCAAGTCGTCCCCAGACATTTATTTTGTGTCTCTGTCTCTGGCAGCCGAGCCTAGCCTCCCTGGTATGATCTTTCTGGCCACTGTGTAGAGAATAAATAATAAGGAGAACAAGGGCCCAAACAAGGATAATGTCTATTTCATGAATGAGAACACCGAGGCTTGACAAAGTTAAGTGAAGAAGAGTGAGATTGTGGTTAAAAGCATTGGTTTGGGAAGCCAACAAACCTGCCTCTATTTAAACCCTGCTTCCAACACTTTCTAGCCGGGGCAGGCAAGCTCCTTAGCCTTGCTAAGCCCTGATTTCCTCAACTGTAGCATGCGGGTTGTAACAATACCTACCAGACTATTCCTGTGACCAGCAAACACATTCTATGAAAAGATTTAACCCAGCCTGGCCCAGAGTTGGGCTCCTTACCTGCTGCTGCCCTGTCCCTCCTCTTCTCTCTACCTTTCACACCTCCTGCGCATGTCCAGAAAATAGCGATCCTTCCAAGACTAGTGGACATCGCGCACGATTCAGAGGACATGCTTGGGAAAGGAAGGAGAGAGAAAGAAGAGAAAAAGAAGCCTTGGCCCATGGATAGGACAGATTTTCAAGTTCTCAGAGGCTCTCCATTCACAGGAGGAAAATACCAGCAGTGGCACTGGCTGTGCTGGCAGGTCTAAGGGAAGAAGGCCAGCAGTTTGCCTTTCAGCCTGGGGTCTGGAGACATCCGTGCTCCAAGCTGCTCCCGCTCTAGCCCCCTTCTTAACTCTCCCCTTCCCCATCATCACCTCTTCCCCCTTCCAAAATAAAAACAGGAGTAGGGAAGAGCTTGGTAAATCATCTGGTTCTCGGGCAGTTTTCCCTTGATGTGACTGAATTTCTCATTGGCCTGGCAGGATGTTTTGAGACGGTGTGGAGAGCGCTCTGGATGTTTTCTTTATCTGAGTACTAAGCTTTGGAATGCAAAGCAGCACATACATGTTTCCTTTTTGGTAGCAGATTCTCTTCCTCATTATGTTTTGCTCAGGCTAATATTAAAACGAATTGGCTTCCTCTGACAACAATAAGTGTAATAATAACAGGAAATGGCCCCAAATCACACAACAATAAAAATAGAGCTGGAGGGGAAGCAACAAGACTCTTAAGAACATTCTGCTGCCATACTTTTCCACCCTAAGCCAACCCATCCCATCCCATCCCACTTCATCCATCTATCTGTCCATTCCTTGATTCGGAAAACAGTGAATTGATTCAGAAAAGTATGTTTATAACTGGTGAACCTAACAGGGAGGCCGAACAATCCAATCTTTCTTCTTAGAGCAGAAATTCATGAAATACCAAAAAGCAAAAATTAGAAAAAAGATATGCTGTCTGTTTCTGTATTAAGATTGACCTGGGGGCGCCTGGGTGGCTCAGTTGGTTAGGCATCTGCCTTGGGCTCAGATCATGATCCCAGGGTCCTGGGATCGAGTCCCACATGGGGCTCCTTACTCAATGTGGAGTCTGCTTCTCCCTCTCCCTTTCCCTCTCTCCCTGCTTGCACTTTTTCTCTCTCTCTCAAATAAATAAAATCTTAAAAAAAAAAAAAAGATTGACCTGTATTGTGCCTAATACAGCTCTTTTATTTAAAAAAAGTTGAGTCAAGAGGCACCTGAGTGGCTCAGTCAGTTAAGTGTCCAAATCTTTATTTCAGCCCAGGTTATAATCTCGAGATCATGAGGTCAAGCTCTGTGTTCAGTATGGAGTCTGCCTGAGATTCTCTCTCCCCCTCTGCCTGCCCCTCACCCTGCTCATTCTATTTTTAAAAAAAAGGGGGGGGGGAGTTGAGTCAAAGTAACACACTTCCATTAAAATCCTGTAGAAGAGCAACCTGACTAAATTTGTCTAACTTCACAAGGCCCAAATTTATATGACCATGGAACTTTTTTTTTTCTCTTTCATTGACTACTTATAAATTCTGGAATTAGGATTACAGGATATACACCTTTCAGTGTTTTAGTTCTAAAGGGAATGTTCTACTTATGTTATGAATGCTGCTTCCTGGGCATTTGATGGTCATATAACATTTCTTAATTGTGCTAGCTGATTGTTTAGGTCTCCATAAGCAAAGAGGTTATTCTCTTATCACCAGTACACTTTGTTCATCAATATACTTCATTCAACGAGAAATTTAGAAGGCAAAATGCCTTTGCCTTTGCAAGCTGATAACCATTGTCCTGACCTTACCCAGTCTGGTATACATTCAGAAGAAGGGAAAAGGGATATCTGTGTTCCAAAGTACTTTCTTTTCTTCCCTTCCTACACAGGAAGCCCTTGGTCCCATTTCTACCACATTTCTACCGCAGGCCAATACACTTCACACCGCACATAGCCCCTCCTTGTTTGCACTAAGAACCAGTAACAATCTCTTCTCTTACCTACATCTGGAGGATGGAGGAGCCTTCAAAAAAAAAAAAAAAACCACCAAGGGCTCACAGGTCAAACGGATGGGCAAAGAGTCTAACCTATGTATGTATTAAATGAGGTGACAGAAGACATGGCCTAGGTCAGAGTTCAGGGAAAGCCAGTGTGTGCATGCTCAGCTGGGCCAGATCTATCCAGTACACTTGGTACACAGCAAGCCACAATCAGTGAGCATGTGTGATTAATGACAATTGCCAGAAAGGATCATGCACAAAACCAAAGCTCAGCTAAGACCAAAAGGGGTCAGCCTGTGGACACAAAGGCTTTTTATTAGGTGAGACATCTGTTCCGATCTCTGTTGCCAATTAGGTTGTCATTAGACTCAGCCAACACTTATCGATAGCAGAGACGCCATTGAGAGGAGACATTAACACCTTTACCACTAACTGTAAATCAGGGCCGCTCTGGTTGTCTGTGAGTATCTGCAAAACACCTCCCTCTGACTTTTCCAGCTAGGGGTTCTCCTCTGTTCCTGGAATGATGCACATCCTGAGCTGTTGTCTGGAGACCCAGACCCTGAGATCTTAGTGAGAGCTTCCAGGCAAAGATAATGAGCCCCATCGCAAATTTCATACCAAAAGTTTATGTTTTTCTTCTTTAAAGTAACACACACGTGTAGTAGAAGATCTAAAATACTATAATAATCAAAGGGAAGGAAGTAAAGGTTATCCAGAATGTCACAGTCCTAATACATATCTTTCCAAGCTTTTTTCTTGGCATTTACTTTTTATTTCTGCAGAGTTGACATTACGCCACTCCTGGTGGAAAAGCCTTTGGTTCATCCCACTCTGGCCCCACCGGCTCCCTGGAGATTTTCCAAGCACACCAGGCATGTTTGCATCTCCTGGCTCTTTGCACTGGCTGTTCCCTCTTCGTGGAATGTTCTCCTTCTAGATATACCAGTGACTAACTCCCTCATCTTCTCCAACTCACAGCTCAGATGTCACCTCCTCCAAGAAGACTTCATGACCCAACAAGCTGAAATAATTGCTTTTTTTTCACTCCTCTACTCTCTTGCTCTGCTTCATTTTCTTTCACTGCATGACATCACCTGATGTATCACAGAGTTGTCTGTTTCTTGAAGGCATTCTCTACTGCAATTTAAGCACCAAAAAGGCAAATGTTTTGTTTAGTTCATCCCTGAATGTCCACAATCTAAAGCAGTGACTGGTCCACAGTAGATGCTCAATAAGTAGCACTTTAGTGCTATAATTTTTAGCAAATAGTTTGTTTTGTAACTTGCTTTCTTTTTCTATAACAATATGGTACAGAACTTTCAGGTCCCTAAGATTTCCCAGCAACCCATCTTTTAAGACCACATCAGTTTCCATATTATGGCTTTACTGTAACATACTTAATCAGTCCCCTGTCGATGAACATTTAGGTTAAGTGCCCCCTCTTCTCTTCCTCCCCATGTTTAAATATGTGTAGGGCATTGAAAGCATTTAAATGATTTCTCTATGCTGGGAAAAACTTGCCCTTAAAATTTAGTTGGTGGTTTGAACTGGAGAAAGTGATCAGTATGCCTTTGACCAAAGAGGGAGCTTAAATTTCTCTGATGGAAAAGTTGAGGAAGAGGAGGACACATGCCTAATCAGAAGGATGGGTCACATCAGCCTTGGTGCTTTGTGATGTGACAGTGACCTCACATGTGGTTTTATACAAGAACTTATAGGTTGTAGAAAAGACAAAAGTACATAGAGATATGTGAGTGTGATGGGCTGAATCATATCCCTTTAGAAGCCCTAATCTGAAGTACCTCAGAATGTGACTGTGTTTGGAGATAGGGTCTTTAGAGAAGCAATCAAGGTAAAATGAGGTCTTTAATATGGGCTCTAATCCCATCTGACTGGTGTCATTACAACAAGAAGAAGTTCATACACAAAAAGAGACACAGGAAAAAGAAGACCAGTAGGGATTCAGTGAAAAGGTGGCCTTCTGCAAACCAAGGGGAGAGCCCTCAAAAGGAACCTGCCGATGCCCTAATCTTGGACCGCCAGCCGCTAGAACTGTGAGGAAATAAAATAAATTTCTATTGGTTAAGCCACCCAGCTGTGGCATTTTGCTATATCAGCCCAAGAAAATTAATATACTAGACAAAGGCGGTGATGTTAAAATATCCCTGAAAAGATATTTGGAGTTTCCTAAGTATACTTTTTATTGCAAATCAAAGGTCAAAATTTTCGTGCAAACACTTCTGAAATTAAAACAGAAGTCATTAGAGACATATGAACCAAGGGTCAAACATTTACTTTACATGTAACTTTTTCTTGAGTGCTTCAACATAAAAAATTAAACAACAAAAATTAATGTGTAGATCTTGAAGAAGTCAATGGGAATATCAAAGAGCTTAAAATGTCTGTGCCCCTCAAGCGTCTGTTTCATTTCCCTTGTTCTGTATTCACCTATTTAGTCCTTAATTAATTAACTTGACTCCTATTTAGAAAGCACTTAGTCAGTTCTTGAAGATGTGACAGTAAGTGAAACAGATGCCTCTCTGCTATCATGGACTTAAATCTATAGAAGGAAAGAGTTAAAATAACAGGTAATTACACTCTCCTTCTGGCAGAGGGAAGTTTCATCTCCTAAGTCAGAGGTGGGCAAGCTATAAAGGGTCAGAGAGTCCATAGTTTCAGCTCTGTGTGTGTCTCTCTCTCAACTACTCAACCCGAAGAATGAAAACAGCCATAGACAACATGTAAACAGTAAAGCCAGCTATGTTCCAATACTTTATTTATAAAAATGGGATGCAGGCCAGATTGGACACAGCACTGTCATTTGTGGGCACCAATCCTGAGTTCTGCACTAGACAATTGCTTGACCGTGTTTTTCAGCCCAACACAGGACATCTTTGCATACATGTTCCATAGAGTGAGGTGGGTCCTATTGAGTGCAAATAGATCCTTAGGCTTTGCACTGCATGCAAGAGAACAAATGAACCTGTATGATCTAAGACCCTGAAAACACACATTATGAAATAACATATCCCAGATAGTTCTGCCAAAAGAATGTGAGGTCTGGTCACCCAAGCTTATGACAGTCCCTCCCTTCGCTGAGTTCTTCAGAACACAGGACACCACCCTCTATGCAATTCAAGCCAACAGTGCCTGGTGGTTGTACCTAATGTTTGGGACTGGGCTGGCAGACTCTGAATATAACTGCCCACCATTAGGTCTTATTCATGCTTCCAATCCAAGTTTCCAGAGCCTTGACTCTCAAAACAGTACTTCTCAGAAACCATGGTTTGTGGCCTAAAGTGCATGTAACCACACCCTGAGGTAAAACTTCCAGACCACATTAAAACATGGGTGTGCACTGTTTCCAGAAATTTCTATGGGGAGTTGATCCACCTGTGTATAGATGTGGCATAAGGCCTTCAATCTTGTAATTACAGACTCTCTGAAACACTCACATTCAATATAAAAAAGAACAAGGTTAGGAATCATTGGGAACTTGATCATACTCATGAGGAACTTAAGAGCATCATCCCACACAAAAAACGTTGCCAAACTGGAAGCAAAGACAAGGTGTAAGACATAGATAAAAAATAACTCCTCATGAGAGGAGGTCATTCATGGATTGAGCAAATATTTATTCACTGCTTGCTATGAGCTAGCTAGGCACTGTGCCAGGTGCTAGATGAGACAATAATCCCTGTCCTCATGAAGATCACAGCCTCAAACCAGAAAAGCTTCCTAGTGGATGAGACATTTGAGGGGGGAGGGGGCTTCATACTGCACACCTCCAGGGTCCACCATTCACATCAGCCTATGTCAGCAGTAACCTTGGAGTGATCATATGGACACGCTATGGCACCTTAAAGGGTGACCAGGACTTGAGCCTTAAAGGACTAGGAATCTAGTAGGTACAGAAACAGAAGGAAGGTAGTCCAGGCTGAGAGAAATAGCATGTGCAGAAGTATCGACCATCATTTATTTAGTGCGTACTGTTGACATAACTCTAGGCTCTAGAGTTGCTAAGAGGTAAATTCTTGGGACCTACATGATAAAACTGTATCATTCCTTTAGCCATAGAATTTAAAAAACAGTTATTAAGCACTTAACTGAGATCCAGGCTCTACCATAACACATGGGGATGTAGTAGAGAACAAGCCAGAAATGGTGCCCTAACTCAAGGAATTCACAATCCAAGAACTGCATTGAATAACTACAAGAATAATGAGCACTTCAAAAATTAGGTGCCCAGTCTCAGGAGTGCTTGTAACTGGGAGAACATACCTGATTTCAGCAGTTAAGAGATTTTTGTGATAGAAGAAGAGGGAAGGAAGGGGATAAAAGTGTGAGAGAGGAAACTGGGTTTGGATTATTTAGGAAACCAAATGTCCACAGCAAAAACAAATCAAGAGCATCTTCAAAGAAAGTGGGTGGCTCAAATAAAATAAAATAAAATAAAGAGAGACACAGATTTAATATATTATCTTCTTGCTAATCCCAGATATTAAGTCTCCACAGGAATGTGTGGGGAGAGAGCTGACCTCAGTGTGCAATCTGTGGACAGATGACCATGTTTCTCTAAATGACAGTGTGAGCATCAGTGTAAGAATTACTAAACTAAGAGAACAGATTCAGGAAGAGCACTATTCCATCCGTGGCTCCACCCCCAAACAGACAAATACAAACCATTCCTGAGAGTCTGGTCTCTTCCTCCAGGCAGAGGAATCCCACAATCTCCGTAAGGAGAGGAAGCATGGCCCATTGATAAACTTGGGAGTTGGAGAGAGGATGTGATGTACTAAGGCAGAAATTATGGACTGGGGCTGATGTTTGAAGTCAGACTTTATTGAGGATGTTTGACATGTGAACCAGAAGCCAGCAGAATGCACCATACTTTATTTACCCGGGTGAATTAACCTCAAAGTACAGCATCCCTCAGGAGGTTTGGGGAAGATGTGCTACAGTGAGCATAAACATAATGACAACGACTTGCATTTTGAGGGAAAGGCCAAATATCTTAGAGTTGTTCTCAAACTCTAGCACAAACCAGAATCGCCAGGAAGGCTTGTAAAAACATAGGTTTCTAGGCCCCACCTCCTGAACCCCTAAACCAGGGAGTTCTCTGGGGTGGAGGCCAAGAATTTGCATTTCTTACAAGTTCCCAGGTGGTGCTTTGGACACTGCTGGACCATGTATTCATAACCACTCCTCCTGCACATATTGTGAGGCTTCTCAGGATCTGGCCCCAAGTCTCTTGTTCACAATTCCTTGACACAGTTGGGTTGTCTATCACGAACCTGACTATCCTAGAAAACTGTGTTGTTTTTTCCACATGCCATGAACACAAAAGGATTCTCCTCTGTATTTGTTTACTCTGTTCCCTCCACCCTTAACTCCTCGTCTCTGTTTCATGAAATCCTTCAAAGACCAGCTTAAATACTGCTTTTTCCATCAAGCTTTCTCAGATCTCTAGAGAATTAGATGTTTAAGTTCATCTAGTGTTCTTTGCACTAGTCTCTGTGGTAGATTATGATCCTCCTTGAAAACAGGTACCTTGTCATTCAGGTGTTCATTTAATAAACATGTTTAAGGTACCAGCTGGGTCCGTGGGAGTTAAAGTTGAAATGGGGAAGGATGAAAGCTCTAGACCTTCCAGAAACTAATTTCATGAAGACAAAGACAAATAAACTGGCAACTACAATACAGAGTGATCAGTACTAACAGAGGGTTATAGGAGCACTTGGAAAAGATATCCAACACAGCATTGGCTGGTTCAGAAGATAGTTTCCAGAAGAAAAGATTCCTTTCTGACATGTGAAAGATGAGTGGGATTTAAAGACAAGAAGTGAAGGAAGAGAGAAGCAGGGAAAGGGGAATGATGACCCAGGCCAGAGAAAAGAGAGGAGGTTTGACTCAAGAGTTAAATCTGAGGAGAGAAGGAACAGGAGATGAAGCTGGGGAAATCAAGTACCATGGGGAGCAGCTTTGTTCCAATCAGGAGATGGAAACAGCATGGTAGGTCAAACAGGGGAAATTAGAGGCCATAAATTGATAACTAACATATCATGTCAGAAAATTTTAAATAAACTATCACTTTCTCTCTCAATCCATGCTCAAGAAGGAAAAGCAGCTCTTTCCATGAACGATTACATTTCTATTTTAATTTTCTAATAGAGTTTGCTACATGCACAACAACAAAAACACCACCACCACACCTGGCACTGGGCTTAGAACATATTTTCCACCTAAAGCTATATTCCAGATTCAGGACTGGGCAAAGAGCGACTGGAAGTTCCTCAAGCCAAGCCTCAAGGAAATTCCTCCAACATTCTCAATTGCATTGAAACCCCAAATCTAAAAAAGGTAATTTGTGCAGTGCCCATTATGGTTTTATTATGGAAGTTTCTGTACAGCTGCGGTCAGGGTCCTCCCAGTGCTCATGAAGTGATGAGTCACAGAAAATGAGCTAGCGTGCATTATTCCAGAAGACTGACCATACAATACATTTATATGTGATATTTAAGATCCTTCATAGTAAACATATATTAAATTGAGACATATATGTCTATATTTGTACATAGAAGGTTCTCTGGAATAGCAAATAACTTCTCATTGTGTATGTTCTAAAGGCTTAAAAGAACGCTGAAATTAACTCTACTTTGCCCTTTTATAATAGTTGTTTTGGTTATAATAGGAATCCTGTAATTTAAAAAAAAGTGGAATTGGAGACTCCAACAAATCATTCAATTCCCTTATCTGGCTAAGAAGGAGTATAAAGGTTCAAGAGCAAAGGAATACATCATAAAATGCCTATGGTCAGAGCCATTAAAACTTTTGTAGGATCTTTGAATGCTTGAAAGATGACTCCTGACTACCCTTCCCTTTGCACTTCTGCGATTCCTCCAACCTCCAGATCGCTCTTCTGGTTCTCTTTATCCTGCACTTACCCCCTAACGGTGGTATAGCCTGCAGTCCCAGCATTAGCCTTATTGTTCAATCCCCTCCCTTCTGTATGCTGTCAAACACATCGATGGCTTCAACGACCAAATCTGAATTCCCACTCCAGTGCCAAGAAGTGGAATGTTCGACTTGCGCTCAGTTAATAATAAATACTAGAAAAGATGTACACACATTAGTGTGGTTTGCTGGGACTTGGAATTCTCACCACTTCTTTCAACTCTGACTCAAGAATAGGTGGCAGAGCATCAGTGTCACCTCGTTGCATCATTCGGGGGGTTAATACTACCATTGTCTTCCTCCAGCACATCCACACCATTTCTTGGAGTTGTTTCAGACAAGTCCCTTTGAATTAAGCAGTGTGTGAACAGGTATTGGGTTTGAGGTCTTTTATTTACATGTGAAGGCAATCACTCCCAATTCTAGCAATCTTTGCAGCCTGCACACAAATCACAAAAGAACAGCAAACTGTGTGGAAAATGTCTTCTCCTGTTGCAGGGGTTTAGAGCAATTAAATGGAACAAGACATTGTCTTGCACTTTCCCCTAATATCCACCCTGCCTAAAAGCTAAAAGTTGATCCATATTCAGCATATCAATAGTTCTTCCTATAATAAAATAATAGAAATGTCTCTCCATCGTGCATTACCATGAACAAGAAGTCCAAAAGTGTCATTGGATAAGAGAATCTTGCCAAAGCCTCATCATCCTGAGTCCTTCCAGGGCATAATATTTTTTACTAACTTGAGGCCAGTCTTGTCACAGTCTTGGCCACAGTATGACTAAGTTGTTTTGCTTCAAGGAATATGAATTTGGAAGATACTTCAAGATCTTTGATCTCTTCACTACCTTAACTTCACCAATTTTGTATTGGAAAGCTTTGTTTTGTCCTTGTTCTGGAGAAACTCAAGTCCTCAACAGGGATACCACTAAGCTTTGTCTAAAAATTAAGTGACTGCGTTGTTGACTTTATGTTCCTACTCTACACATTTTCAAAATAAATACTACCCTGGGTGTTAGGGAGTAACTGCAATCTTACATTCCGGTATGTGTTCATTCATTCATTCATGTATTCATTCATTCATCTTGAAAGTCAAGATTCTTTAGGTATAATTTGCTTATAGTAAGATATACTCTCAGATATTCATTTTGATTCTTCCTGTGCATACATTTGGGGGACAGGCTGTCAAAAACATATCACATTAGCACACATAGCCACTTGTCTCAACACATACATATTTACATTTATACTCAAGTCTTATTCCTTGTTTATAACATTTTTTTGAGCTGTAGTAAGGGTACACCTACTTTTTTTAAATGTTCTCTATATATTTTTATTTTTTTATTATTAGTTCCGGGGGTAGAATTTAGTGCTTTATGTACACCTATTTTTATCACGAACCTCACACTCAGAAAACCACTTTTGAGCCACAATTCTGTTTATAAGAATTGTAGATATAAAACTACATAGTGCTGATGGAAAATGAGATTTCAGCAAACGTAAACACTAATGAGGTGAAAACAAACTAGTCAAGTGAACAGTAGCAGAAACAATCTTTAAAAATATAATGGAATCCCTGTGAAAACCACAATTGTTTTTACAGTTCACATTGGTGAAAAAATATGAATAAATTTTGGTCGATGTTTCCTTGGTAACTACCAAGTCCCTTCTAACTGCCAATGAGACAGCCCTTGAAAAAACACAGCCCTGAAGTGTCTACCATGATGCTGAACAAATGAATGGATGAACTGAATTGTAAGATTTAGGGAAATAAGTCACCAGGTTAACTCATGCAATAGTCCCAATGAATACACATAATCTCTCTCTACCAAAGACGAAGAATTTTCTATCCAAATAGAGGAAGTTGTTCCAAACTGACAAAGACCAACACGTCCCAGTAGAGAGCTACCAGAAAAGATACAAGTGTGGGAAAGGAGAAACACCTATTCTGAGCTTGTTATTTAGGCAGTTTGTTAAGAAACTCTCCAGGGCGCCTGGGTGGCTCAGTGGGTTAATGCCTCTGCTTTCGGCTCAGGTCATGATCTCAGGGTCCTGGGATCGAAGCCCGCATCGGGCTCCCTGCTCAGCGGGGAGCCTGCTTCCCCCTCTCTCTCTCTGCCTGCCTCTCTGCCTCCTTGTGATCTCTCTCCCTCTGTGAAATAAATAAATAAAATCTTTAAAAAAAAAAAAAAAAGAAACTCTCCAGATCATTCTTAAAGATAGGGTAAAACAGCAAAAGGGATGGTTACTTGGGCAGGAACATATATATCCTTTTTACCTTAAGTGACTGATGATGGTCCCTATGAATTCTAGATGTCAGGTCACAAAATCTACTGGACTTTTTGAACAATGATGCTGGGTCCTTTAACATATGTTATCCATTTGTGGGAATATCAGCTTTCCTTCATGACCCTGAGTTTCTTCTTTTAATCTGATTACAGTTTGAAAAATACTGATTTACACTTTTGTATTAGCAATACTCACGGTCTGTGATTATTTAGAGAGACAAAGACATCTAAAAATATTCATACCTAATTTCACAATTTTGTGCATTCTATTTGATTTGGATTTCAGTATCCCCACGCTGCTGACTTAATGTCAACACAAGTGAGGAAGTTAGTTTTGTTTCATCACCAAAAGTCGGCTTCCCCAGTTTGCCCCTAAAGCAGCTTCCTAAGTCCTTAGCCTTCACTTTAGAAGATTTAGATTGGCATCATTATGTGATTTCACCTGCAAATAGTGGAAAACTGAATTCACTGTAACTAAAGCAAACCGAGGCTAATTTTCCTAGGTAGATGGTAACAGAGGTCGCTTCGGTGGGTCCATATTCCTGGGGCTCCCTGCCCTGTGATTCTCTTGGCCTCGAGGTTACAACTTGAGGCTGCTGCACCTCCAGAAAAACATCACAGTTTGTCCAGCTGCACGTGCCTCTTCGTAAGGAAATCAAGAGCTTTCCCAAGCCCCCACTTGCAGCCTCTCTCTGCTGGCTTCCACTTCTAACTCTTTGCCTAAATTGTGTCACATGACCAGCCTTGATGCAAAGGGTGCCGGGAACGAAGTGCTTAGCTTTCCAGTCTCTTAGGAGAGGAAGGTCAGGGAGAAGGTGCCTGGGAATGGATGTATGGAGAGTCAAAGTACAATGACCACCATGATGTTTACCATGATTATGCTATACTAAAAAGAGAAGAGGAGAGGAGGCGAGGGGAGGGGAGAGGAGAGGAGAGGAGAGGAGGGGAGGGGAGAGGAGAGGAGAGGGGAGGAGAGGGGAGAGGAGGGGAGGATGGCACAGATGGGCTGAAGTCAGTTCCCAGCTTGGCCACTTCCAGCTCTGAGAATACTGGGACTTTGGGAAAGCTATTTTATGTATTTATGTCTCAGTCTTCTCATCTGTGAAATGGAGATAGTCATATTCACTATTCCTTAAAGAAGCTGTGAAAATGAAAGATGATTTATGCGAAGAGTTAAGCCCAACACCTGGCACTTCGTAGCCCCTCAGGGCCACTACTGCCACCCCACTGCTACTCCTCCCCCTAACAATACTGATAGTCATCGTATTACTCTATGCAAAAATATTTCCATTTAGATAAGATACTCCATAAACAATAAAATGTATAGAGTTCTATAAACCTCCTTCCCTCTATCTCCTCCCTTTAAATCATTTGGCGGCAGGCTATCATTGCAAACATTTAAAGAATTGTCTGTAGCCTTGGGATCTCATTCATTCACCCAGTCAGCGATGATTTACTGAACACCTGCCACGTGCAGGCACTCTGCTGAATACCGACAGTACAGTGGTGACCGAAAATAGACAGAGTCCCTGTCCACATAACATGTACAGTCTAGTGGGTGAGAGGTAGGTTAAATAAATCCTCATAAACACGAAAGCATAATTAAGAATGTGGATAATTCTGACCACTGGGGTTTTCCTCTTTTAAGAACATTAACGCTTTTAAAAAGTCCAGAAGTTGCAAAATTTTCAGACAACTCCAAAAGTCACACTGAAACTCTGCAGCAACTTGAAACTCTGCCTGCATTTGCATTAAGGGCATTTTGAAAATTAATTCCTGTACCTTGTTAGGAATGTGTTTCTTTGTATGAGAACTATATTTCCTGCAACCGAAAATTACTGTAAGATGTTGGCTGCCCTGGAATGGAACAACCGACCGTATGAAATCATTTTGTGGTTTGATACTTCATTATTAGCCAAAGGAGTCTCCACCACCCCCCCACCCCAACCTTATGCCACTGCAAACAGCAATTAGTTCAAGTAGAAAAGATTACAGCCAGGTGCACTGTTTGAAGTTTTGGGGGTTTTTTTCTCTCTTAGTTGTGGTGAGGGTGGGAGTGTGGGGGATGTCAGGAGGAGAAACCTCTTTTGTTAAGTATTTGCAGTCTGTGGGCATCCTGGTAATTCAACAGGCATCTGTGGAATTTTAGGGCATTGGGACCTTTTGTGTTTAACCATCAAGCTCTAACCTCAAGGGCGTTTGGTGTGGGTTGAAATGGGAGCCGTGAGGCTTATTCACTGATGTGCAAAATGACATGATCCTCTTAAGGGTTAGAATGAGTTTCATTAAGATGAAAGGCAAGGACATGGTGGAGCTTAATATTTATAAAGGAATCCAAGAGATATTTATTAGAATTGAATTATCTTTTTATGAATACATAACATGTGGCCGATAAAGTATGTTCACATGATGGCTCTTTTATAACTCAGAAAAGCAGCGTCACAAATACCTGTGATCTTCTTTCTGGGCTTTTTTTTTTTTTTTGAGAGTTCTTTAGAATTCTTGGTGTGAAATTTATGTACATTTGAAAATTAGAATTGAATTAAAAGAAATACATTGAGTGATATGGTGGCATTCCCCCTTTAAGGATTCTAAAATTCTCCCAGGGTGTATTATTTATTTCCCTGGTCCCAGGAACTTCCCAGGCAGGACAGAGTGACCCGGGAGTATTGAATTTTGAGTACAGAATGAAAAGTGTTCGGTAGCCTCCGAATGGCCCCATGCTGAGCTAATCCTGAGAACCTCGGTTTTCATATTCATTAACTAATGGAAACATCAGCAGTCCTGCCTTCCTCTTAGAGCATCAGGAGGACAAAAGGAGACAAAGGAAGGGTTGGCATTTCTCTAAAGCAAAACTCCTACTATAGAGATACCAAGAGAACAATAACATTAGGGCTTTTTCTCTGGGCTGAAATCTCTGGGGACAAGGTCTTACAGGTTTCTTGTCCAACCATAAATCTTGATCACATTAAAAAATGCATAAAAGAAGGTAGAAGGGGAAAGATGATCTCAAGAAGTGTTTAGAAAAGTATAAAATCCACAACTCTCAAGTTGGTAGAAAAGCATGAATTCATTCAAAACAGAGGATCAGCTTTGTAATAACAGCAATATTTGCGGCCAGACAGTCCCTGGGTTCAAAGCCAACTCTGCTACCTCGATTTCCTCATCTGTAAAGTGGGACTCTAATACCTAACTCATGGGGATATTGTGAAGGTTAATTAAAATATTCTCTGTTAAACACCTACACCCATCAAGACCAGGTTTAACTGCCTGTAGCAGAAAATCCAAAATAAGAACACCTAAACTACCAGGGATTCATTTCCAGATGTCCAAGATGTCGGGAGAGGGCAGACTACAGCTGATAACATTGGTACCATAACATCACAGGGATCAAGGATCCTATTTTAGCTCTGTTATTTTAGAGATAGATTATGTCTTCAAGGTAATCTCTATGTTAAGTGTCAGGAATGGGGAAAAGGACTTTACTCAAATGTCTGTTCATCTTTTAAGAAGCCCTTCTGGTGGGGCCCCTGAGTGGTTCATTTAGCTAAGTGTCAGACTCTTGATTTTGGTTCAGGTCATGATCTCAGGGTTGTGAGATCAAACCCGCATCAGGCTCCGTGCTCAGTACTGAGTTTGCTTGAGATTCTCTATTCCTCTGCCCCTCCTGCCTCCTCACTCTCTCTCTCTCTCTCTCTCTCAAATAAATAAATCTTTTTTTAAAGCCCTACTGGAAATCTTTCTCAACGTCTTTGCTTTGGATCATTGGCTAGACCTGGATCATGTGGCCACACCCAAACCAAGGAAGACTGGGAATTATAGACATCATTACCTCAATAAACTAAGGGTTCTGTCAGAAAGAAAGGAGAACTTGAGTGTCAGTAGGTGACTGGCAGTCTCTCCCAGACTTCAGAATATCCAGAAAAGAGGAGCTATTCTAACTATGCTCCTCCTTTTACATCTAGTGATTTTTTTTATTAACTCCTCCACCCCTAAAAATTTCACAAAGGTACCCTCCTCTCTGTATCCCCTTAGTCATTGTTATGATCCAAGGCTTCACAATCCCTAACCTAACTCAGCAATTAATTTTCCTACAGCTTTCCCTGTTCCTTCTCTCCCCTGTCCCTAATCCACTCTGAACACTGCTATCAGAGCATCTTTCCAAAAGGAAAGTGGAATAATTTTTTTCCTTGGCTTAAAAATCCCCAAGGGATCCCTTAGGAGATCCTTTGGGACCTAAAGTTCCAGTGAACATCCCAAATCCTTCCATTCGAAGAGAAATGAAGTCCTGCTCACTTTCCCAGCCTCATCTATTCTTACCTCCAACCTTACATTCCTGGTTCCATTAACAGTTGCCTCTTATGCTCCCAAGGTCAACACCTAATCCATCAGCAAACCCTGGCGCATGGCCTTCAGAGCATACCCTCTCTCTACTCGTCACCTCAGCTGCTGCTGCCCTGTCTAAACCACCCTCGCCTCCAGCCTGGAAGACTATGGTAGTCCCTCTTTTCATCTTGCTGCTTCTTCTTTCACCCCCTTCACCCAGGGGTAAAGAAGATCATGTCATTTCTCTGAATGCCCATCTTCCATGGAATCCAAAGCACTCACCTGGGGTCTACAGGACCCCACACACGTTATCCCCTGCTTCCCTCTCCAAGCTCCCCTAACTCACTTCTTTACAGCCAGATTGCTGTCCTTGATGTTCCTTTAACAAGGTCTGGGAAGTTTCTCTTCACTACCTTTGCATGTGCTGTTCTCCCTGCCATGAATTCTCTACCTGTCTTCTTCACAAGAACATAAGCATCATAAGGGCACTGCCCTGGGTTCATCTCTGTGCCCCTAGTGCACCGAACACTGTCTACCACGAAGTAGACATTCAATAAATATTTGATGAACTAACTAATGAGATACATGCTCTGCTGTTTCTGTTTGATGCCTTTATCTTAGGAATGTGGGAAAAGATGGACCTGGTTGAGTTTGAATCCCAATCTGTCTTTTGTGATAACCTTGGGCAAGTCATCTCTGAGAGGTGTTTCTACATTTATAAAATAGGAAATCTGGGGGTGCCTGGGTGGCTCAGTTGGTTAAGCGGCTACCTTTGACTTGGGTCATGATTCCAGGGTCCTGGGGTGGAGCCCCGCATCTGGCTCCCTGCTCAATGGGAAGCCTCCTTCTTCCTCTGCCCCTCCCCCCATTTGTGCTCTTTCTTTCTCTCTCTCTCTCTCTCTCTCTCTCTCAAATAAGTAAATAAAATCTTTAAAAAAATAGAAAATCTGACAAATACTCTAAATTTTTGTGAGACTAAGTAATACGGTAAGTGTTAAGTCTCTTCAGCTAGGAAATCTAAGTTGATGCAGACAGTCAAGTAATTTTTGTGACACCGCTTTGGCAATGTCTGAATTGTGTCACAGAAATGTGACTTCTCTGTGGGCTGCTTGGAAACTTCTGGTTGTTAAAGCTACGTGGCTGGCTCCAAGACTATACAGTTAAGGTTCCTTATTCTCTAAGAATGGCATTCTCTTCTAGGAATGTGTCTTCTTAAGAAGGAATCTTCTAATTCACTCTTACTTTGAAATAAAAATACATTATGAACAACATATGGGTAGGAAAACCACATATTTTTAATATTCTTCCCTGTGTCTTTATCTGAACTTTGTCCTTATCATGCCTTATGCCCTTCAATGGGAAGGAAGACAGTGCTCAGAGACTTTGTTCCTCTGTCAAACATATTTTGCTCATTTATTCCCTTCTGACTGACATACATGCAGAAGTTTCTGCCATGGATAGGATGCTGATTGCAGTGATCATATGTCCTAGCTTACACCTGTCATCCCACTGCAATTATTAATAGAGCCCCTTTCACTCTCAAACATGTCCTGGTTTGGACAATAAATTATGTTGTCACCCTACTTACACTCCACATTTAAAAGCACATTTGACAAGAATAGACTTTTGAGACCAATTATGTTTCTTTTTTTTTTCTCTTGCTATCTTACTCAGATCTGATAATAGTCCTGAAACACTCTTTATAATTGCTACTTTGCTTACATTGCAAACTGAACTTAAGGTTGTTTTATTCTAATTCTAGGCAATGCCTCCATCCTGCTTTCTTCTAAATCCTTTTTCCAATATAGTTTTTCTGATTAGTTCATAATGTACCTGTAGCAACATCAAATGGACATAAGTCTCATTCAGACAAATATATGTTTACTTATTTGATTTTTCCCACTCTGGGTAACCGAATCTTGACTCTGCTAGTTCAGTATGGCCCACCTGGCCTAGGAAGTAACAATGCACAGAGCTTTTCTGAGATTTTCAAGAACTGACAAAGAGGGTGACACATGCAGGAGGCATAGCATCGTGTGTCAACTTTAGTATTAATATCTTTATTCCAATAAGACTACTTTAGGTCAGCTTTAGCATGATAGGTACAGAGACTGCCTAAATTCAAACAAGCATGGCATATCAGTGCCTCCCACTCACCATATTAGAGATAAAGGGGAGAAACGGCTGCTAAAACATACACAGTTATGCTTTCATGGGAAAGAGGGGTAGGATAGTTACAGAGTAGGGATAGTGCTCTACTTGAGGGCAATTTCATTCCACTGGCTGCTTACATGATTTTTGTGTGTGAGTGAGCAAAACTGAGTTCTCTGAGTATTAAGACTCAGTTTTCTTAAATAATCAAAGATCTGATTAAACATAGGAAATGATTTTGGTAAGACAGAGTCCTTGTTTCCTAGACAGATAACTTTAAAGACAAAAACTTTTGTTTATCATTTCTTCTTACGAGCAGACAAATGGTTTAAAAACTTTTGGGTGGTGTCTGGGTGGCTCAGTCATTAAGTGTCTGCCTTTGGCTCAGGTCACGATCTCAGGGTCCTGGAACTGAGCCCCGCATTGGGCTCACTGCTCGGCGGGAAGCCTGCTTCTCCCCCTCCCATTCCCCCTGCTTATGTTCCTTTTCTCGTTGTGTCTCTCTCTCTGTCAAATATATAAAAATCTTAAAATTTTTTTTGTTCATTGAACAACGAAAAAACAACATTTTAATTTTGTGCCAGTGTACTTTTGATATTAAAACTCATTTTCTTAAATTTAGCCTAATCTTAGTCAGTACCGACCACACATGAAATTCCTTTCCAGAGACTCCTTTTCCATAAGCCTTCTACGACTTTTTCCTTTACATTCAGATTTTGTTCTAAGTTCTTCCTCTTTAAATAACCAGCTTCACTTTAGGACAAAATTATTTTTCCCCTGCAACAAGAATGCTTTCCTTATGCTCTTTCTTACCATATCTTCTTTTCATTGCATGGCGTTGTTTCCCTCATTACTTACAGTAGTCTTAATTATATTTATTAAAATTCTTGACGGTTGGAAATCTTTTTTTTAATTAAAAATTTTTTTGTTGAAGTATAGTTGACACATAATGTTCCATTGGTTTCAGGTGTATTACATAGTGATTCAAGATCTCTATATGTTCTGCTAAGCTCACCACAAGTGTAGCTGCCATCTATCACCGTATAATGCTATTACAATACCACTGACTACATTCCTTATGCTGTACCTTTCATCCCCGTTACTTATTCATTCCCCAACTAGGAAGCCTGTATCTCCCGCTCTTCTTCTGCTTACGTGATGTTTTGGAAAGGAGCTAGGCAGCTAACTCTGGGCTCAGTCAGAAGAGCTATGATTGATTCGTGATGTCTGCCTTGGGCATAGGAAGAGAAAGTGGACACATCAAGGCCCATGCATTAGCAAACCCTGTTCTAGGGCAAGAGGTTCAGCAGAAATTAATGGCATATCCATTGGTGCTAGATCAACAGGTGCAACTCTCCATTTTATCAATGGCACAGCTACAGGCCCATGAGGACAAGTAACTTATTAGAGTTCTCCAACTCAATCAATTAGTGGCCCAACCATTCCTAATCAAGAATCTGGTCTGTTAGATGTTGGTCCATTAAAAGAAGAGGAAAAAAGAGAAAGGATGGTAAAGGCATACTTCCTCTTCTTCCCAATTTTGCCCCTGGTAATCTCTTTATATAAGGAAATGAAAAGCAAAACAAGGCAAAGCAATAAATAAAACCAACAAAAGATGAACGAGGTTGATTTTTAATGGGCCATATAAATTTGTCCAAGTTCAAAAGCTGTGGGCAACGGATAGTTTCTTAACAAGGAAACTTTCTCTTAAAACAGCTTGTTGACAGCTTTGTCATTGAATGCAATCAAGTTTTTTCTCCAGAGATGAACATCAGGACCAAACGAGTCAGGCAGAATCCAGGGAATATGTCCTCTGTTTGGAATTTTCTGGGAGGGACTGGAATGAACTGTAACAGCTGCGAGTGGCTTTCGGAGGACTCCCTTCTCTCTTGCCGCTGAAATCAGTAGTGTGACCTGAATGACTGAACTTAGGCTGAAAAGCAGCTTGGTGTTAGCTTTGCCATTGAATGCAATTAGCCGCACTCATGAATTTATTTTTTCTGTGTCTCTTGTTTCCTGGAAATTAACTACCTTCGGCTATATGTGAATGATGGGGAGATGGGGAAATGCAGGAATGAGCACCTTCCTTGCCATTTCTGCCTACCCTCAAGTCTGAGGTTTTGCAGAGCCAACCATGACAAACACAAGGTAGCTGAAGAAGACAAGGGTTCCTGAGATAAAGCACCACATACACTGCCTGATTCACAGTAAAGAGCCCCAGCCCACTAAGAGCCCATCTGAGAACCACACTAAATTAGAATCAAGATTCATTTTCCACCAGGCTCAAATATCAATGTAATATTTTAATCTGGGGGACAAATCCACATGGACTTTATTTCTAGGTTACAAAGTGCCACTCATACCTGAAACTAACTTTACCAGACCCCGTGTCTCAGGGGTATTCCCAACTCTATGCTACTTCATCTGTAGGAAATATTTGTCAATGGTGGGATTTTAGAATCCATGAGATTTTCTTAGCCTTTTCTAATCACACCAGGTAACAAATTTTTATTTTGCCCTCATATTGGACAAATTGTTCTTGTTTGTAAAGGTGGGAAAAATTATCCTCTCTCCCATCATTAGGCCATAATTCGAAGTGCTTTCTTACTTTGGGCTGTACTGAGGTATCTAGATTCCAGTACACACAGGGGACAGGAGGTAAACAAAAACATGTGAATGGGATGAGTGGCTGTGGGGATTAGAGGGGTCCAAGGAACTGGATAGTACCTGCTCCTTTAATGGCATTTGGATTTATTTTTTTAAGCCACTGACTATCAAACAAAACACCTCACTTTGAAATCCCAGAACTTCCAGATCCAGTAATGAAGCTAACATTCACTGGGCACTTCCTACATGCCAGGCCCTCCTTTGAGAAGTTCACCGACACTGAGTCACTTAATCATCACAAAATTCCTAAAATAACCACTGTTACTATTTGTCTTTCACAGAAAGTAAAACCGAGACACAGAAAACAAAACTAATCATGTAGTCCATAAGTGGGAGGGGCAAGATTTGAGCTCAAAGCTCTCAGTCTCTGGATCCCACATGTTTGACCCAAGACCAAGTACCAAAATTGCTATCTTCACTTTTTGCTGAGAGATTTTGAACCCAGATACCTAGACCATGACACAGATGAAGTAAATAAGCAGTTTGGAGTAAAAGGGAGCCCAGGAGAGACGGCTACCCTCCCCCAAGCCAAACCAGAGGGCACTGTATTGCCTCTGTAGATGAAGGTGATACAATTGAAAATAATGTTCCTTTGTTGGTGTCTTTTGTGCCCTACCATGGTAATATTAAATCTTAAAAGAGTTCCATTCCACTCACTCAGCTAGCTGGCATCCATCTGCTGATGGTTAATTCCAAACTAAAGTTCCATTTGGATACTAGAGGGGCCTCTTCAATTATTCAGACAGCATATGATGACCGTCCCTCAACTATGCTATTGTTTGAGTGATACATTGACCTAGTGATGACCTACCTGACTCCATACACCCAGCAGATGCTGCCTATTGTCTTTTTAAAATTGCATAGTACTAATGTATAATGTATTCTTATAGGTCATCATCAATGTCAGAAACAAAGCCAAGTAACAGGTGGTCATAGGAATCCCATTGGTTGTCCAACCGTCTCCTGAACATTTCCACCTAGATGCCCCACTGGCACCTAAAACTCAGCCTGCTTCAAAATGAGCAATTTATCTCTTCCCTCATTGCCAAACTAATTCTTCCTGGAGTATTTTTAATGCAAATTAACAATTCTGCCATTTTGCTAGTCTACCTAATTGAACTACCTTATTCTTTCCCCTCTTCCTCAAACCTCACATCCAGTTGATTGTTGAGTCTTGTAGTCTTGATTTTTTTTCTGAAACAGCTCTCAGAGTTACCTCCTACCTTCTCTTCTATCACTGCCTTGTGTCAGCCTAGTGTTTTTTTCCCCCATAAGCTACTGAAGTTACCTCTCCTTTTTCTCCCTAACTTGTCTGGCTTTCCCTCCCAGGACTCCCAACTCCAGTCTGAGTGACCTTCCCAACATGCAAGCACCCTTAAATTTATTTTATCTATACTTCCATTGACTCTGTCTCTTACAGTTCAGTGTCCTCAACAAGACCTTTCACTTTCACCTGCACCCATTCCTCAACCGAGTCCATCACCCCAACCCAACACCACTCCCGAACTCTATCTACTTCCACCCAGCTATGGTATACCTTCAGGAATCTGCACAATCTTTCCTTCTGTTTGGAATGTTTCTCCATTTGGTAAACTCAATTTATCTTTCCAGATACAGACCAATGTTCATTCTTTGTGAAGTCTCTACAGATTCCTTCGGATGGATTTACTTACTCTTTCTTTTGAATCTCAAGTTCTGTGGTCAGCCCGCTATTATCCTCTTGAAATTAAAAGCTTTCAAGTCTGTTTTCTTCAATAGAGGGTGGGATTGTAAAAATAAAGGGCAACATCTAATGTGCATTCGCATCCCCAGTAAACAATACATTTAGCACTGTTGAATAAATTTATCAAACATTCATCATCTAACAAATACTTATAGAGCGTTTGCCATTTGATAAGCATTGGACTAAATACTTGTGACACAATGTTGAACAGAACCATATATAACCCCTGTCCTCATGAAGATTGCAGTCAATGGCAGAAAGATATCAAGCAAACACAATACCTGTAAAATTAAAGCTGCACAAAGCATTCTGAAGGAAGATCTATGGTATTGTGAGAATGAAGTTTGACGTAGCCAAGGAAATCAGGAAAAGATCTGAGCTGAGTTATGCACTGTAAATAGCAGTTACTTGGATAAATAGGTGAGAGAAGATCAGAGGGAACAGTGTGTGCAAAGGCCCTGTGTCAGAAGGCAGTCTAGAAAATACAGAAAACTGAAAGACAACTAGAGTGGCTGGGGCGAGCTTGGGGGAAGATGAGGCTGGACAAGTGGGCAGGGTCCATACCAAGCACGGCTTTGTAATTCCTGTTGAAAAGCTTTCACTCTCTTAAAAGCAATGGGAAACTATGCAGCATTTAAGCCAGGGAGAGATAAGATCATTTTGCATTCTGAGATCACTCTGGCTGCAGTGAGGAGGACAGATGGGCTGTGGGAACACGGAGCAGAAAATGAGGACAAAAGCCTAAGTGAGAGATGACGGTAACTTGCGTTAGCTAGAGAAGCCGTGATGGAGAAGGAGAAGGTGGTCGGTTTGTGAGATTTTTTTAGCAGTTAAAAGTGACAGGATTTGCAGTGGATTCGATCTATATGAAAAGACAAGAATCTAAGCAGGGAATGTTGGAGTTGTAATCAGTGGTACAAACTCAAGGTTTTCAACACTGCAGTGTGGAGTTGGAAGCCATTTACCTTTTCTACTGCAGATCTCAAAAATGTGGGAAGAAAAGCTGGGAAGGGGAAATTAGGATTCCAGCTCCCATCAGCATCTGTGAGGTGAGCAGTGAGAGAGCAGAGCAGCCAGCAAAGGTAACAATATTAAGATTAGCTTGGCCAACATGGGGACTGGTTCAGGGGGGCTGCTCGACAACAAAAGGCCACAGGAGATCAGAAGAGAAAGTGAGAATAATGAGAGCGGGCGCCGCAGTGAGGCTTGAGCTAAGCCTTGTGGGATGCACAGATTTCTGACAGGCACAGAGTCAGAGAAAGCATCCTGCAGGAGAACATGGGACCTGCGTTATGCAAAGTGAAGGACCTGGTTGTCAGAGGTGTCTCTCCTAATTCTTTTTTATTTTCTTTAGGCTAGGAAACAAGATAAGCAAGCTTGTTACAGATCTCACTTAAATGATAATAAAACATCTAGAGCAGAGGGCATGTGTTAGTGTAAAGATACAAAGATTTGGCCTCTTTGGAGGTCAGATAATGGTTCTGCTTTGTCTTCCAAAGCTTGAGGCTGCGCCCCGAAGGCTGGAGACTGCAGTTATGTTAAATCACAGGGGAGCTTTTGGTTCTGTGAAATGCATCAGCACATTTGGGAGTCTCCTCTCTTGCAGGCAGTATACCAAGTTCTGGAACAAGAAAGATGAGTAAGACATGGCATCTACCTAGCAATCTATAAAATGTTTTGCAATCTATAAAATGCTATCAAGTAAGTTCAACTACAGTATTAGTGAGACCATAAGCCTTTGAGTGTATAGTTAAAATTAAAATGAAAAATTCTAATTGGACAAAATTCAATATATATAAGACTAGTGTGTCTGAAAGCACAGTCTCCCTGGATTAGAAGCATATGAATCACAGAAGAATCCTGCTAAAATCCAGATTTTTGCATCCAACTCAGCTTATAGAATCAAACACCCTGAGGAGTAGAGTCCGAGAATCAACACTGTAAACAAGTTCTCCAGTGATTCTAATGTCCACTAAAAGAACCGCTGAATTAAACCAGGAGTGAATCTGGATATTAGAAAATGAAGACTTGTCTTCTATTTTTTTTTGTACCTTTTTTGGAAAAATGCAAAAATATCAAATGTCACCAAAACTAAAACTCTTATGAATCCAGCTTCAAGGTAAAATCCTTAAATAGTCAGTAGCAAGGAATTCCAAGGTGAAAATTCTTTCCATCCACTCTTGCCTACATATAAATAGTAGGTGTTCTTGTTTGCCAATGCTAATCACAAGCCTTCAGATGTGATTATTTATGCTGCCAAGTCTATCATATAAAATATAAGGCATAAATTACTTTTACGCATGGCTTCTTACCAGTTTGGAGTATGTACATTTCAACCTCAGTGTGAAATCAGCATGGAGTATGCTTCCATATGACATCTGTACATATATAATTTGTAAAGGCACCTGTCACTTTTGGTTAAGAGAAGATACCAATGAAATTAGGCTTTGTTCTTCAGATTATGTCCTTATCGCTTCTCAGCTTAGCCACGTTAAATTTTTTAAAAAGGTGAATTCGTTTTGCAAGGAAGAGCTCACTCAAATTTTCCGTGAGGAAAAACCGAGTTAGAACTTGCCTGAAGATCTCTGTCCTATGTAGCTTGTAAATAGGAATGTGAAGGGACAGAGGCAGAGTTGGGCTTTAATATAAACAGGCAAAGAGGTCCAAAGAAAGAAGTCAAAACTTCCCATACTTACCTGTCCCATCTACTTCCTGCTATAATATACATTGTGGGTTAATTCCTGGGAGGTAGGAAAAAGTCTCCCCTAGCATTCCAGTTAAACCTTACAGAGAATAAAATTCCAAAAAAATCTCAAAGCAACGTATATGGAAAGAGCAGAAGACTCCTACAAATGTTGGACACAGATGCTTGAGCCTCAGAGAGAGGCCTGGGCTCCCGAAACCTTGGAGCTCAGAAGATCCAGAGAGAGAGAAATCACCAAGTACAAAGAAAAACATGAGCCCAAAGCAGTCGCCCTCAAAAACTCAAGTCACAGAAAGTAAGTACAGAACTGGTGGAAAAACTGCACCCCAGACTTTCAGCCCCCACCTGCCTCTGTGATGCCAGTCCAAGCTTTAGATGATTTTGCCATCCACGTGGTCACAACAGAATCCTTTACGTAAATGACTCAGAAAGGATAGTCTCATTGTTGTTCCTCAAATAACCTGGTGGCCTTATCCTCACGAAGCCACAATTTCATTATACTCTGTCACTTCATAAGTATGAAAATTAGCCAACCTCTAAGATGACAACTCATTCCCTGATTTTTTTTTATTTATTTATTTTTTTTTTAGCTAGCCTTTTAAAGTTCAAGGCCTCGCTTTGGGGCAGGAGGGCTGGGTATGTGTGCACGTGTACAAGCATGCGTGTATGTGTGCATGCTTGTGTTTAAGGGAGCAGGGGCAAAGGAAAAGCCCATCATGTGTACCTGAAACAAAGCTTTGATCCACATCTTCCACTGCCCAGTAAAACAACTTGTAACCACAAAAGCATTTGGAACACTGTCATCTGATCCAGCAGCCATGGGCCCCTTTTTTTCAGATAACCAAATACCTTCACAATGAGACCACTGCACTTGCCCAGAGGGGGAGGTCCCCTCATCACTCACCTGCTGTCATTCCTTTCGGGGGTGGGGGGCAGGATAGTCCAAGGGCCTTCACTGCAAGCTCTAATTGGCTTCAGCCTCTTGAGTAGACTTTCCCAGGTGAAAGGGGAGCAAATGTGGTTTTTCATTTATGTTCCTTATCATGGGCCTGTGGGGAGGGACTGAAAAGGGCCCAAGAGGCCCTTAAGAGCTTGCATTGAAGGTGGGGAGGGAAGGAGAGAGGAGGGAAAGCTGGGAAAGTAGGAAATAAAAATCATATCCAGTACTTTATTCAACTGTTTTATAACAAGTTGAAATCAGGCTCCTTCCAGTCTAAATGGATCCTCCAGTCCTATAATTGAGAAAATGAAGCCCTTTCAGACCTTTTGCTGCCTTTGATCGCTATTTTTTGTGACTGAAGTGTAACCAGAGCTCCTTTTTCTGGGGCATAAGCCCCCATGGGCACTTTCCTGAGAGAGCGTCCCCCATGCCAGCCTGTGAGGACTGAGGGCCAGGCGGGGCTGACACTGTCCCAGCAAAAGCAGAACCCGAGACACGCGCCTGTATTGACAAGCCTCCCTCTGTGTGCATTTTCTTCTGGCACATTTTTCCACGTGCTCCCTTCTTCTCAAGGACTCTCTGTTGGATCTGGTGTTTCTCCCCGAAGGAAAAGGTTGGGGCATTTCATGACAGTGCAGAAAACTGTCTCTCAAATCACAAAGAAGGTGGCATGAAAGCCCGTGCTTTTAAATTTCCTTCCCTTCGGTCCTTTGTCAGTTTCTACTTCTCATACTGGTTCCTCTTGAAGATGTGCAACACACACACACACACGCACACACACGCACACGCACGCACACACACACGTGCACTGAGCACCACTGGGCATGATACACAGTTGAAAGCTCAGTGGATCCTCCCAGGCTAAGGAGGCTCCATCACACCAGAAAGGTGAAATCTAATCCTTAGCACAAACCCCCTCCCCCCCATTTCCAATGGCATTTTGCTCCGGTTGATTCACTAGAGCGCCCTCATGTGACACTCTGTTGTAATACCACCAAAAACTTTGGAAACACCCAAGAATATGTTTAAACACCACGTCGCCACAATTCAAAATACTACTCTTCTCTTTCCCTTTACTTCTTAGCTGGACCCATGAGACAGAGAACTACTGAGTGAGGTACTGAAATAGCACCAGGTCTTCACTATCCCCAAATGTGTGTCTAGGCAAAGCCTGACAAGCCTCAGACTAGGTTCTGAGTTAGGGCCCCAAATGCTCACTCTCAGTCTTGAGCTGAGAACACAGCTCTGACCTGCGCAGAGAGTAAGTCAGAGGAGGAGCAGCTGCCGGCCAATCTCCCGGCCTCCTCCAAGAAGTAGCCAGGAGAGACTGAGCTGACCTTCAGGCCAAGAATCCCATTAACCAATTAAGGCGGAAGAGTGCCTATTAACACAGTGCTTCTCAAAGTGAGCGTCAGGGAACATCATCACCAGAACGACGGCAAGGGTTATTAAAATCACATTTCCAGGCCCCGCTCTGTAGCTGTTGAATCAAAATCTTTGCTACCAGGATCCCAAGAATCTGCATTTTCAATTTTCGAGATGAGTTTTCAAAACTCGACTTTTGAGTTTGTGAAGTTTGAGCAAACTTTCCTTGTTTTTTGCACACCTCTCAGATTATATTTTAACAAAAAACCTTTTAATTCCATAAACCAATGGGATGACTTTTGATACTGTGGCTATACTAAAAATAAGTGAAAGAGCAGTTTCCAGTGCCCCTTGATTTTTCCCACAGAGGTAGCTGCACATGTCATCAAAACAAAGGGTCTGCCTTCTCTGTTCCAGTCCTAGGAGTGCACCCCAAGGGTAAAGCACAGACTGGTGGGGGGCTGGCTTCTGGGATATACAGAGTTCTACCTCTAGGACTTGGACATCCAGTTGGGAGGGGAGAAGGGCAATCAGAGACTCAACTCATCTCAAGGGGGCGCCAACCTAGAAAATAGAGTACACTTCCCATCATCACTTTCTAGCTGGGAAATCTTATTCAAGTTGCCCCTCTGTGCCTCAATTTCTACGAGGAAAGGAGGACTAATATTTGTGTCTGCTTCAATAAGTACATTATTATTATTATAATTAATTTCTAAGGGCCCTGAGATTGGTATCCTCGGAGATAGGTGTTGTGGGCAATGGATATGAAGTTGCATAGAAGTCTTCCACAATCAGAGTCTGCAAAAGGAAATACCTGCTCTTGTCAAATATATTAAGTCAAAAATGTTCAATGAGATCTGAACTCCCCTCTTCCTCAGTTATAGCCTCCACGATCCCTTCTTCTTTATTGTATCATATGAGGCTTCTTTCTGTTCCTTGAACCCAACAACCATGGCTGGTCCTCATGAGGAAACGGAGGCTGGTCCTGGAGGTTTCCAGGTCAGGAAGATTGCATGTAGGCACCGAGCTTTGAATGGCCATTGTAAGTGCCATCCTTGGCAAGGCGTGGGATGAAGTGAGGAGGGTTCTGGAAGAAGGAAGCTTTCCTTCCAGCAGATACTCAAGATGATCCAAGGCAGACCATGAACAGAGCAAAGAGAGCCTCAACTCTGGTCAGACAGGTATGGCTTATTCCCAGCTCTGCCATATACTAGTTGAATGACCTGAGTTAATATTCTTGAACTCTAAGCATCAGTTTTCTCATCTGTAAAATGACTCTGTATAATAATGTTGGCCTTGTAATTACTATAATAGAAATGACGCGTGTAAAGCAATTACCACTGTGTCTGGTGCATGTAAATGTTTTATTTATATTAATTATAATGAGGAATGATACTTCTCAGTGTATGGCTTTACGGTCTGTACAAGACCTGTCTCTTGATTTATTTTCCCATTTATTCTCCATTCCATGTTCCCCCTCCTTTATTCTCCTTCCTGAGCTTTCGTATATGTCCTTAGATTTTTGTGTCTTTGAAACACATATAGTTTTGTTGTGTATGTGTTACATTTCAATATCCTTAAATGGTACCATGCTATAAATCACTTTCCACCTTTTACACTCAACATTGAAAGTTTTAGAACTATCCCTGTTACTGTTTGCCAATGGTTCTCAACTTTGCAACATAGCAGAATCATTTGGGGAACTTTTGAAAAATACCAATATATCTGGATCTCAAATCCAGTGATTCTGATTTAATTTGTCTAGGATGGGGGCTGAGCCTCAGGTCATTCTAAAGTGCAGCCAAGATAGAAAACAACTGCTGTGCGTAAAGCTAGCTCACTGGCCAGGACGACTTATGCAGCAAGAGGACCAGGGTCCCACCTTTTTCTGGCCACAGCAAATCCCTGCGGCAAAACCAAGTAATAATGGCCTTAAGGTCAGTAGAAAATAGAAAAAGAAGAGAGGAAGAGGTAACTTGCTGCCTAAGGGGTATATAAGGAAGCCCAGAAATCAATCCTTCATTTCTACTCCTATATAAGAGACCTAGAGCAATGAGTTGCTGATTTGGTCTCTGTGTATATTTAATGCATGCAGTGCATGCACAATGGTGGCAAGGAATCCAGCTTTTGAAGTATCATGTTACACATGGTCCCCTAGAACACCAGGGCCGTCTTCACTTATTTTCTCGGGGAAGTCCCAACAGCACTAACAGATGGTTATCCCAATCATAATCACTAAACCAGCTATGAGCTGGGTTCTACACTCTTTCAATACTGAAGTGTTACAGAAGACGCCCTCTTACCTGGCATTACTTGGCACTTGTGTTTAGTTGGCTCATTGGAAAAAGCATGGCTAAAGCTGGGAATCATTAAAAGGTGATGTATTATACATACATTAAGCATTTTATTTTAACCTAACACATATCAATGTACATTCATGAACCAAACTTTTGATGTAAAGCCAAGGCATTTTCTTTGACCTTAAGTTCTCTAATTGGAGGTCCAACATTATCTCTACCACAAACCACACCCATAACATACATGTTAGGAATTCTAGTTTCTATTCTCTTAAAGTAGGGAAGAATTTAATTGCCCTTCCAAAGAAGCCAAGGTACAAAATTCCATTAAAAAAAAAACAATCTAGGCATTTGTTACTGGAATTTTAAATAAACAGACAAATTGAAAGAGTGGCATAATAAACACTGAACTATCCACAGCCTAAATTAAACCACTTGTTAATCTATTGCTGCATCTGCCTTACTTCTCATGATGTATATAGATCTACGACTACATCCAATCCTCTATCATCTAGCTACACTTATTTTTGCTAAACATTTTAAAATAAATTGCAGACAACATAACACTTCCCCTTAAATACATAGTGTGTACCTCTTCAGGATAAGATCATGCCTCTACATTATTTTACACGATGAAAAATAATGATAACTTCACAATAACACCTAATATCCAGCATTCAAATTTCCCTAGCTGTCACAAGGTTGTCATATATGGGTTGTTTTTAAATCAACCAATATCCACTCTTGGTCCATGTGCTGCATTTGGGTTTTTGGGGTTTTTTTTGGCTCACCTTTGTTTTGTTTTAATTTTTTTTCTCTCTCTGATAGAGACTTTTTAAAGTCTTCAGACCACTTTGTACAGTACTTAGTATTCTGGATTTATCTAAGTGTTGTCTGGTGATAACATGGTTTCCCTTTACCCTGCATTGACTGTAAATTGGAAATTAAACTTAAAAGCTTGAATAGATTCGGGTTAAGTATTTTGGGCAGACTTCTTCACTGGTGATGCTATGAACTTCATATGACATCGCACCTTCTGCAGATACTTTCGGTGAATAGGTGTAAGCATTTATCTTGGGTACATACCTAAAAATGGGATTCCTGAGTCCTAGGGTATACAAATATTCAGCTTTCTTGAGTGGTTGCACAAGTTCATACTCCTACCAACAGTATATGAGTTCCAATGGCTTGGCATCTTTGTCAATATATTTTTTTAATTTTTATATGAAATTTTATTTTTTATTATGTTATGTTAGTCACCATACAGTACTTCACTAGTTTTTGATGTAGTATTCCATGATTCATTATTTGTGTAAAATGACAACATTTAAAATTGTTTTTTTTTAAGTAGATTTATAATGGTATTGGACTGTGGTTTTAATTTGCCTTCCCGATGACTTTGAGCACATTTTCATGTGCTTATTCACTATTTACTTAAGACATGTTTAAATACTTTGCCCATTTTTAAATTGGCTTATCTGTCTTTAAAGATCGATTCATAAGATTTAATATGAATTCTTTGTTGGTAATATATTTAAAACGTCTCCCACTCTGGTTTGCATTTTCACTCCCTGAATGGTGCCCTTTGAGGAACATAAGTTCTTAATTTTAATATATTCCATTTGATCAACCAAAAATTTAATTATATTTAGTAGCTTTATATTGTTTCAAAAATCTTTGTTTACCCCCAAATGATGAAGATATTCTCTATATTATCTCCCAGAAACTCTATTTTTTCAACTTCAGATTCACAGTCCATCTGAAATTATAATTTCTTTTAGTATGGTGTGAGATGGGGTCAATATCATTTTTCCAAAATCATCCTCACTCACTGCTTTACTATGTTCCCTTTCTCATAAATCAAGTATTTATATAAATACGTGTGGGTTTCTATCTGGACTTATTTTGCTCCATTGTTTTGTTTATTCTTATGCCAATAATAACCTGCTGTTCTAATTACTGTAGCTATATAACTTTCAGTATCCAGTAACATATGAGGTCCAAACTTGCTCTTCCTCCTCAAAATTGCCTCTGGTGTTAGGAGATTTTGCATTTTTTATAAATTCTAGATATCAACTTGATAATTTCAAAGAAATACTACCATATATTGATTAAGATTGCCTTAAATCTATCGATGAATTTGGAGAGAAGCAATACATTTCTCTCTTTATTTTGATCTTCCCTAATTTTTCTTGATAATGTTTTATAGTTTTGCTTAAGTTAACTGTAATTATTTTTTTAGATTTTCTAGGTACACAATTATATCATGCATAAATAATGACGGTTTCTTCATTTTCATTTCTTACGCATTTTAGTTCTTTTTCTCATTCTTCATTGCAAGTGGTAGGCCCTCCAATACAACATTCTGAGTAGTGGTGATATAATGGTGATATATAACTCAACTCCAGTCTCAGGAAGAAAATTTTCAATGGTTCATCATCAAATACAAAGTTTGCTTCAAGTGTCTATTGACATTTATCAAATTAAGAAAATTCCCTCTATTTCTAGTTACCATGATTATTTTTAAGTCATGTATGGATATGAATTATCAAATATTTTTCTGCATATCAATCTTTTTCTCTTTCCTTTTCTATTAGTTTACTGCATTATACAGGTATTAAATCAGCTGTGGCTTGTTGGGGAAAAAACCTGACTTGATCATGATATATACCTTTTTTGTATATCTTGTTTTATATATTTTGTTTAAAATATCATCATATATATTCATGAGAAAGATTGAATTAGTCCTTTCTTGTAATATCCTTGTCAGATTTGAAAGTTTGCTGGCCTAGTGAAGTTGAGAAGTATCCATTCTGTTTCTCTAAGGAAGTTTAGCTAAGATTAGTATCATTTCTTCTTTAAATGGAAGAATTCAACAGTGAAGTCATCTGGGCCTGGATTTTTATTCACAGGAAGATTTAAATTATGGTTTTACTATTTTTAATAGGTACAGAATTATTTAAAAGTTTGTATCTTAGGTTTACTAAGAATTTATCCATTTTATCTCCGTTGACAAGGTTTATTAAAAAATGTTAATAATAACCTATAGTCATTTTTCAAATTTCTTTCCCCTTTGTTTATACTAGTTTTCTGTACTTTTTTCTTTTAATTATTTTTTTCCTGGGAGTTATCAGTTTTATTAGTTTTTTCAAGAAAACAAATTTTGGTTTTGTTGATTATTTTCTTTTGAATATTTATTTTCTATTCCATTAATTTTACCCCTTATCTTTATTATTTCCTTCCTTCTTACTTTCTTTGGATTTAATTTGCTGTTCTTTTGCCAACTTTTATGAGAGATATTTAACCACTGATTTTTGGCCTTTCTTCTTTTATAATATATGTATGTAAGGCTCTAATTTTCTCCTCTGCTTTAACAGAATCCCGCTTCTTTTTTTTCTTAGGAGGGTAAGGAGGAGTGCTTTTCATGATGTAAGTGTTCTCAGTGCTCTGCTTCTTAAGGTCACACAGTCTCTGAGGCCCTCCTGCGGGTTTCCACCGGCCCTCTCTGTGTCCTCCCCCACCTTCTCGAGAAGAAGGGCTTCATGCAGATCTGTTCTCTGGATCCAGCGGGCCTCATCCTTTCCTGAGTTTAAAAGTTTGTAAATTACTAGAGGAAATACCCAGCGAACAAATGAGGGGCAGGTGGACATCCCATATATTATTATTAAGTTCAAAACATTTTCTTACTTCCAAACTTATTTTTTTTTAATTGACCCTTGGATTGTTTAGAAGTATAAAGAGGGCTACTTTTCTGGGTACCTTTAAATTTCTAGCTTAATTCTACAGTGGTCAGAAAACAGTCTCCAGGTAATGTGAATTCTTTCAAATTTATTGAGCTGTGCTTTACAGTTCAGCAAATGGTAATTGTTCCATGTGCATCTGAACAGGAAATATGTTCTTTGGTTTTGAGGTACAGCTTTCTGCATATCTGTAGGAGATTTTTCCTTTGGTCTTCTATCAATTACTATGAGAGATATGTTAAAATACCTTAACTGTGATTGTGAATTAATCTGTTTTGTCTTCTATTTCTCACAATTTTTGCTTTATTTTTGATATTAAATACACTGAAAGTTAGTATTATTATATATTTCTGGTGAAATGAACCTTTTGTAACCGAAATGTACATTTTTACCTTTAGAAATTTTTTTAAAAGATTTTATTTATTTATTTATTTATTTATTTATTTATTTATTTGACACAGAGAGAGATCAGATCACAAGTAGGCAGAGAGGCAGGCAGAGAGAGAGGAGGAAGCAGGCTCCCCACTAAGCAGGGAGCCCGATGCGCGGCTCAATCCCAGGACCCTGAGATCATGACCTGAGCCGAAGGCAGAGGCTTTACCCACTGAGCCACCCAGGCGCCCTAGAAATGCTTTTTGTCTTAAAGTCTATTTTAGGTTAGTGTTTAGATGGTATATATATTTTACTTTCAACCTTTCTTTATTCTTGCACGGTCTGACGATCTTTCTATTTTAATTGGAATACTCTGTTTACATTTTGTGTGATTGCTAATAAGTCACTTGATTCTACTTCCCACAAAATATTCTTTTTTATTCCCTTTTTGACTTCTTTTACAATAATCAGTTATGTGTTAATTTACTGCAGTTTTCCTCTATTATAAAATTTTATAAATTTTCTATTTATCTATTTGTCTATTTATCTCTAGTTATAATATCAGCAAGAAAGACACTACTGAGGACCATCAGGGACTATTGAGGAGCAATCACTTGGCAATTTTTAAAGACATGTTCATCAACTCACGTTGCTACCTTGTGTGTGTGTGTGTGTGTGTGTGTGTGTGTGTGTGTGTGTGTAGCAAGAACACTTGAGATCTACCCTCTTAGCAATTTTCAAAGACACAATACATTATCATTAATGATAGCCACTGAGCTGTCTGTCCATTTGGTATTTAGAGCTTATTCATCTTATAACTGAAAGTTTGTACTCTTTGATCAGTATTTCCTACAAGCCCCATACCTGGTAACCACCATTTTATTCCCTATTACAAGTTCAACAGTTTTCTTCATTAAGTTTCATAGATTCTACATATAAGTGAGATAATGGAGTATTTGTCTCTGTGTCTGGCTTATTTCATTTAGCTTAATGTTCTTCAGGTTCAACCATGTTGTTGCAAATGGCAGGAATTCCTTCCTTTTTAAGGCTGAATAATATTCCCTTAGATTGAATAATATACCACATTTTCTATATTCATTCATCTGTCAATGGACACTTGGGTTATTTCCATGTGTTGGCTATTTGAGTAATGCTGCAATGAACATGAGTGCAGATATCTCTTCAAGACAGTTATTTATATTTACTTTGGATATATATCCAGAAGTGAGATTACTAGATCACATAGTAATTGTTGAACATTTTTTCATACACATGTAACCATTTGTATGTCTTCTTTGAGAAAATCTCTATTCAACTCCTTTGCCCGTTTTTTAATTGGGTTATTTGGGTTTTTTGCTATTGAGTTGTATGAGTTCCTTATATATTTTGGACATTAACTCCTTAGCATACATACAATTTGCAAATATTTTCTCCCATTCTGGAGTTTGCCCTTTCATTTTAATAATGGTTTCCTTTGCTGAGCAGAAATATTTTAGTTTGATGTGGTCTCACTTGTTTATTTTTATTTTTGTTTCCTGTGCTTTCAGTGTCCAATCCAAAATATCATTGTTAAGACTAATGCCAAGGAGCTTCTCCCCATGCTTTCTTGTAGGTTTGTAATGTTTTTAGATCTTACATTTAAGTCCTCAGTCTATTTTGAGTTGATTTTTATATATGGTGTGAGGTAACAATCCAATTTCATTCTTTTGCACACAGATATCTAATTTTCCAAGCATTATTTATTGAAGAAGCAATCTTTCCCCATTGTGTGTTCTTGGCACCTATGTTGAAAATTAGTTAACTGTATATGAGTGGGTTTATTTCTGGGCTTTCTATATTGTTCCATTGATCTATGTGTCTGTTTTTAATGCCTGTACCATACTATTTTGATTATTATAGCTTTGCAATATAATTTGGGGTGGAAACTAGTAATGGATGTTAATGCAGCTCAGAAGACAATACAGGTAAAGGATGATGAATAATGAAGAGAACCCAGATAAAGTCCAGATTAGTATCTTTTGTAGCTGCCATAACCTTCTAGAAATTCATTGATTTCTTAGTACAGGTTGACACTAACAAAAGAAATAAAGTGAGAAAGAGATAACCTTGGAATTACACTACTGAACATTATTTCAAGTTAGTCAAAGTGAGTGTAAGCTTTCAGGGTAGAAAAAAAGGAGGCATAAAATCCCATTTGGCATTTGAAACATAAGCACAGACACACACAAACATCCCTGTCCCCAGACTTCTGCCTGGAATGCAGGTCCTGGAAGGAACTGAGTCCATAGAGGATGTCTTAGATGAAGCATAGAAATGGAAACCATTCAGAAGTTGACTTTGTTAAAACCAGTTCAGAAGGTTGTGGGGGAAAAGCAAACATATCCTATAGTTAGCTTTTCTGTAGAAATTCACTCTCTCTTTTCTCTCTGTAAATATGAGTTGCTACATTTATACATTTGTAATCATTACATTTTGGTCTTAAACTTACTCGCTGTACAGGAACTACTTAACTAGATCACTTCTTTACACAAAACAAGTGTCCAAACAGACTGTATAAATAGCTTCGAAGGAGGGGTGAGGGTGGGGAACAGAGAAAGGACAGATAGTACAGAACCAGGAATATAAAATTGTGGCAAGACCTATGGTAGCTCTATTTTGACTTCCTCCCTCCCTCCTCTTCCTCCTCCCTCCTTCTCTCCTTTCCCTCCTTCCTTCCTCCTTCCCTCCCTCCCTCTCTTCCTCCCTTAACTAAACTATCAGTAATTAAAGATATAAAGATGATATTATATAAGATATTTCTTCTCAAAAGACACTAGGAACTCTCCATTAATTATTACCTATTTAAAAAAAATGGACCCCTATGGTCAAGAATAACAATCATCAGTTACTTGAAGCTTATTAGGTGTTGTGCAAAGTCCTGTGCCCTTCCATTTCATCACCCAGTAATTTATGTAAGGTAAAAAAAAAAATTACTGTTTCTGTTTTGCAGAAGAGGAAGTGGCAATTCAGGAAGGCAGAGCAGCATATCCCAATCTGAAACCTAGAACTGCCTGAAGGCAAAGCCCATACAAAATGGTCCTGTCTTGAACATTTCTGCATACTCCGGAGTACCTAGCACAGGAGCGTTACACACAATGATAAAGGCTTCATAAAACTACACTCTAGTGAATGAAATCTTCCCAATTTCATGAGTAACTAGCCTGTTAAGAGAGATGGCCACTTCTCGAGGCTTTGGCCTGCATGGGAAAGTGCCCCGAAATAGTGGGCAAGACAAAGTCAGAGTGAGAGGAGCAGCCCAGTGGCCACTTCCTAATTGCCAAGAGTTGTAAAAGCTCTTGAACCATCTGGCTGTTGTGCCGTCCCTGCTTCAGGCCACTCACTCAACGCTCCCAGCCATCCTGTGTGGTAGATGCTGCCATCTCCAGTTTACCGAGGGAACCACGACCCAGAGGCCTTTGCTGACTTGCTGAGGCCACATCAAGGGTCAATATCAGAGCCTGGGCTTACACCTAGGTACTTTTGGCCAGACCTTAAGTTCTTAACCCCAAGGCTAACATTTACTTCACATCTGACCAGGCACCAAGTACAGAGTACAGTCCTTCACAAGCATGATCTCATTTAATCCTGACAATGACCCTAAAATATCAGTACTGCTCCAACCCACTTTATAGCAGAAAACTAAGGTTCAAGGGAATGAAGCAATGAGCTGGAGGTCCCAAGGCAGCAAATAGCAGAACGGAGATTTGAAGCCAGGTCTGTCACATGAGCCTGGCATTTAAACCACTGGAATATCCTACTTACCTGTGCACAGAGATTATTCTGGAGCTGGATGTCGCCCGAGTGCATGAAACTTGGTTCATCTGCAAGGAACCAGAAACCATGGCATTTTCTTTGACATATTTGTCTGTTAGGATCCTGGTGTGGGGTCCTCAAGTCAGGTTGTGCCTGGCAGGTAGAGGGGCCACCTTTTCAGCTCACCCTGGCATGTGCTGCTTAACGATCCCCTTTCACTACACTTAGGACATATATATATTGTCCCTTCAGTGAAGCCCAAAAGGCAGTCTGATTTAGTGGGAAGGATGCAGGATTGGAGTCAGTCACCTGAAATTCAAAACAAAGCCACATTTCTTCCACTCACTTCTGTAGAACATGGTAGATGAACCCGTAGACTCTAGAACCACACTGCCTCAGTTCAAATTTCACTCACAACCTACCTCCCCACCATTTTGCCCGTGACTCAGTTTCTCCATCTATAAAAAGGGAATGATAATAATAGCATGCTTATCTCCTGGCTGTGAAAGTGTAAGGAAATCATGTGTACAAAGTCCTTGGAACAGTCCTAGACCAAGGCAAGTGTTTGCACTGATTTTGCCTCCAGCCTTTGTATGCTGCCTGGAAACTGGTACTGGCTAGTATGTATCTCTAAAATGCAGGAATTAACTGGATCTTGTTTTCTTGTCCTCAAAAGAGCAACTTCATCTACCTGCCTTGGAGAATTGTCTCAGTTCACAGACGTAAAAGCACCCAGGATGTTACCTGGCACATCGGGGGTACCCAGTAAGGGTTACTATTACCCACATATGATGTGAGCCTCGCTTTACCTTTCAGCAAAATGTGTAGCCTCAGGAAGCCTGCCTGGTAGGTGCTGCTATCGTCATTTTACAAACAAGGGAACAAAGACCCAGAGACTTTCACTAAGGTTAACATGTTATACATGTACAACAATGTAGGTCAAAATGCTATGTAAGCAGTGAGATGCTGTACAATAGTGAGCTGCTACCACCCCCATGCCTGCCTCCTCCACCACCCTGTGTGCTTCCTCAGCCTCCAGCCACTCCCACTTCCTCCCTCCCTTTCCGGTTGGAAGCTGCCTCCTGGTCCCCTCTGCCTCCTGGCTTCTCCCATCCCTTGTTATTTCCCAGCTGCCCCTGGACCCCGCTCCTTCCCAAGGAGATCCTCTCCCTGCAAACATCTGCCTCACCCTCCAGGGCTAGCACGGCCTTCCCACTCCTCTCCCTCGTCCACTGGGCTGCTGGCAGGAAGCCCTTCCCTTCTCCCTCCACCCTGTTCCCTTTGGTAACACCCTGCACACATGGGGATTATTTCTTCTGGCAACAGGTGTCCGGCTGTCAAAGAAGCAGATCAGTCTTTGCCAGAAGGAGGCAGGAAGGGAGGTGGAAAAATGAGACCCAAATGGAAAAGGCCTCCCTCCCTGCCCTGGCCAGAAACTCTAAGAAAAGGGGAGGTGTGCAGAGAAGCCACCGAACCCGGAAGAGTGCAAGAAAGCAAAACACAGATTTTTATCTGAGGAGCTGGATTCACCCAAACTCCGACTTCTTACCCAGACAAGCGCCATAAAGTCCCTCTCAAGAGCAAGTGGAATGCACAAAGGTGTGAAAGGAAAGAATAAAGTAAGATGCCAAAGTGAAGGGTCACCTGCTCTGAAGACTCATTTCTAGTTACTTTTGCAATTGTACTCACCACCTACAGAATACAGGATGGTACTATCCCCAAGATTAAATGAGTGGATAACCAAAAGTACGAGAACAGTGCCTCGTACACAGTAAGCACTATTTGTGTATTAGTTAATTGTACTGCTTTATCCTCAGTAATGATAAGAAGTCATCAAAAGTTCTGGGAAAGGAGATTATGGATTTTGGAGCCAGAGACCTGGTCTGAAGTTATCCTACAAGTTCACTCTCTTTCCACCCTTCTTCCCAGTTCTGTCCTTGGTTGCTGCCTTCACAGAGTTTATTTGATTTCCTTTCACTTAAGCTCTGTTTACTTGTGAAAATGCATGTTTCATCCCCACCCCCCCACACACAAACACACACTTGGTTCCACGGAAAAGACAAATCATGGAAATAAAAACCTCATAAATCCCTTGACCAGCACTTTGACAGACTTGCTCAGAGGTTTGGAACCTAACTTCTAGTCATTTCCAAAGTTTAGTCTTCCAAGAGGTCATGCTACCTACAGTGGATGTACATTTTGAGCCCTATTCCTGAGGGCACTACTAACTAACATTTAAATGTTATCTTCTTGGGATGCTTGGGTGGCTCAATCGTTAAGCGGCTGGCTCTTGATTTCAGCTCAGGTCATGATCTCAGAGTCGTGGGATAGAGACCTACACTGGGCTCCACACTGAGTGTGGAGGCTGCTTGAAGATTCTCTCCTTCTGACCCTCCCCCCGCTCACACACTCACTACCTCTCTAAAACAGATAAATAAATCTTTTAAAAATAAATAAATAAATAAATAAATAAATTTCTTCTTGGGAAGTTTCTAAGAGAATAATCAGATCCAGACTAAAAGATACGACATTCCACTTTCCACCTCAGATTTCACTCTGGAAACTTGATCTTAGTCTCCCTGTTCAGTTTTTTTTCACTTCTACTTCCTATTCCATGCCTTACTCCACCCCCAACCCCAAACACACACTTATGCAAATAAGCCCAGTATTGCCAGCTAGACAGACCTCTTCTGAGTTCTCCAAAGGCACCATGCATTCTCATCCATTTCCCCAATGGGAATTCTGATTCATTCTTTAAATCCTGGCCCATGCAAAGGGTATTTCAGCACATTTCCTGAGAAATTTGTCCCTTTTCTCTCATCTCATGACACTGTCTTAACATATCATACTGTGACCATTGGTTTAACCATCTGCTTTTCATTCTTCAAGGTCATAAACTATCTCAGGCACCTAATTTCTTAGCATCTAGTACAGCACCTGGCATATAGTAGGTGCTCAGTGAATGTGTGAAAAATGAAATAGTGGAATGTCTCAGAGGTTACTATGTGTGAATGAGGCTCATATCTCATTTAAGACCTGCTGGTAGAGCCATCTTAGTCCATTTATCTAGTGTTACAAAATGGTATTCAGAATAGGTTAACATAGCCCAACACAGAGTAGCTTAAAACAGCAATTATTGTAATGCCTCTCACAGCATCTCTGAGTTAGGAATTCAGAAATACTTGGCTGGCAAACTCTGGGTCAGGGTCATTCACTCAGTTGCAGTCTGACAGTGGTTAAAGTTGGAACAGTGTGGAGAAGCTGGGGGTTAGGAGGCTGGAGTATGACTGGGTATCTCTCCCCATGTTGTCTCAAGGACTCTCCATGTGATCTCTCTGCATGGGTATGCTACCTTGAGCTTCTTCCCAACATGGCAGCTCAGAGCAGTTGGCCTGCTTATATGAAGATTGGAGTCCTCAAGAGGAATCACCACTTATGACCTATACTTGGAAAGTCATGCATTTGTCACTTACACTGTACATTGGCCAAAACAGTTGCCAAAGACTGTCTGGTTTTCAGGGAACATAGACCCCACTTTTCATGAGAGGAAAGTCAAAAGATTTGCAAACACATTTTAAAACCATCCTGTTTAAATGCAATGTGGATAGAAAAAGTATAGCTGTGGAAAAACATGAAATTAAATTAAGTCTAGAGTATGGTTAATAGTAATGTGCCAGTGCTAATTTCTTAATTTCAACATATTCAACCGTGGAACTCTAAGATACCAGGGTAAACTGAGTGATGGGCTATGGGAAATCTCTGTACTATCTCTGTAACTTTTCTACAAACCCAAAATTATTCAAAAATAAAAAACTGAGTTAAAAAAGAATGCTATACTCCTCCTTCTCCCCACTCTAAGAGCTGTTAGAGAGTAACTAGTCTTAAGCAAAGAAGCTCATGTGTATGCAATAACTGAGAACTGATTCTGGCAATCTTCCATTCTGGTCAAGCAGGATTTGCCGCACCCTCTACAATTAGACTATTCACAAAGTTCTGCGATATCCACTTAAATGCCCATCTCCCTTATTAGGTGCTATGTCTCCTGAAGGAACTTCTCTTAAGATTCTTTTTATCCACAGTACTCAGAACAATGTTGAAAAAATGTAGTAGGTAGAACCATACGAAAATGCCAGTTTTGTAGCTCAAAAACAGTTGAATGGTAGCAATTAATCCACAAACAACTGAATGAAATGGACTTTCCTTATCTTATTCATGTTTTTGCTCAAAGGGAATAACAGAGTCCAACATTCCTAAAGGGAGAATTCTTCTAGAAAAATAAGTATTGATCTATATTTTTCACTGGGAGCTCCACAAAGACCTTGGAATTCCCTACCCATTGGCTTCTCGAGCCCTCTCTAACTTCTTGTCTCCAAAGCCAACGCCTTTGCTGGGCTGAGAAAGTCTGCCTTGCTCTAGTAGGCCAAGAGCCAGAGGCCACAGGCCTCCAGATGCAGACATGAACGTGCAGGGTGGGGTCCATGATAGCAGAGGATCCAGGCCCAGCTGGAAGGCAGCCATGGGCGCTGCTGGAGAGGGAGGCTGCAGGAAGTGAAGGAAGGAGGAAGTTATCTTGTTGGCAAGCCCCACCCCTCCTCTATTTCCCAGGAGGTCAACCAGATGTCATCAGATGAATTTTTCCAGACTTGAATGGAAGCTCTAATATGATTCTAACAGGAGACAGTGTTGGGGGGCACATTTTTGCCACTTTCTTTCCTCCTTCTTTTCTTTTTAAACCCAAACTTAGGAGCAACAACAGCCACCCTGGTACTGTGTTAGGTTGTACATCACTCTGCAAGGCCCGTATGAGCAAGAAACAGTCACCAGAAGGACCAAGGTAATTTGAGTCTCATGCATGCTACATGACTTCCTCCAGGATCAAAGAGAAGGTGAGGAGTGATGCTTGGTGGCCAAAAGAGTTCTGCCACCATGATGGCCTCCAACTAGTTATTGAGTCATATCCAAAAATGTGTTGCCTGTTTCTCTGTTTATAAATGATCCTTCCCCAAACAGAACAGCTGGAGCATTTTGTTCTCCATTCTTTGAATACGACTGGGCTTTCCAATTTCTTGTTCTCCATAGTTTAACACATACAGCAATAAAACATAGAGCCATTTTCTGTGGTATTTAGTTAATGATGCAGTGTCTGGCAGCCTCTCCTCCTTCACCAAAGCCATCCTTGGGAAAAGTTCTCATTCAAACACTCTAGAGGTTGTTTTTAACTGGCAAGTCCCAAGACTTAGACATTTTTTTTTGGGCAATCTGGTTCTTATTTTAACTGAAACTAGTTTATTCTCCTCAGAACAAAAGAATGCCAACAATTCATCCGTCCTTCACACTGCTACGTCACCAGCCAGAGTCTTCCTGAGCTCTGAGAAACAGTGCTTCAGGAGATTAAAATAGAGAGAGGTCCTGGTGGTTGTGTGAGGCATCTGTTTTTAATTGGTTTTATTCTTTATGCTGTGTGGCCATGCAACCAGGAGTATGCTGAGACCCAGTGCACATCATGACTGAGAGCCTCTGGAGCCAGACACACCAAGGTATGAGCCACACTCCAGTGAGAACTGGGATGTGGTCAACACAGGGCCAGTAGGGAAGAGGGTATTTCTGTGAAAGATCAGGAATGTAATACTGGATCAAAGGCCTACATGCAATAGAATCTTCTTGCAGATCATCCTACAGATCTTCAGATTCACAGATACACAAAAGCCCATCCATGGATTCCAGAATAATAAATAATAATGGTGACCATGTAATGCCAACTATGTGCCATTCTCTGGTCGGTAGTCTTATGGTCTCATCTTTCTCAGGAGACCACGGGCACCAAGAGGATTGGAAATACCACAGTGATTAATCTGATGACCACCCAAAAAAGAGCAAGATGCTCCAAGACTCTTGGATCCTGTCACAAACCCAAAATGTGCTCTCCTTTTATAATTATATCTCAGTCTTTTGGAGGCCTCAGAAAATATTTTTGTAGATGGAAGAATATTTATTGTTTAGTCCATCTCTAGAGAAGATGACCCATCATGAGTCACTTTAGTTAACTTTGTCCTCTCTCCAACTTTTTTCCTCCTCTCCTCTTCCCACCCTTCTTTTCTTCTTTCCCTCACTGAGTTGGTCAACATATAATTATTGAATATTTAATTACATGCCTGATTATCTTGGGCATGGAGAGATATTGTAATGTATCTGTCAGAATGGACTACATCATGTTCCAGTAACAAACAATCCAAGAACTTAATGTTTTAAAACAACAAAGGCTTATTCTCCTAATGCTTCTTATCCATTGAGTTTTGAAAAAAATATGCAAAACAGGAAAATGAAGAGGATATACTGAACCTAGCCTATATACCAATAGCAAATCAGCTCCTCTGCCCACATTTTCTCATTTGATTTTCACAACAGCCCTACAAGATGTGAAATGAGGTTCAGAGAAAAATTAGTTCTTTATGTAAGCTGAGACCTGCCACATAGTAGAAGGTCTGTAACTATTAGGCTATTACTATCATTGTTAGTATTATTATTATTATTACTGGAAAGAAGGGAGAGGATTTGGGTCAGCATATCCCATGCAGGTGGAATAGCATGTTCAAAGCAAGGAGAGTCCAAGTTAGGTATGCTCCAAAAATAGGAAGAAGACCCCCTTGGACATGAAGTCTTCAACTCTTGGAAGTCTCCAGATCCCTCCGAGATTCTGATGAAAATCATGGACCCACTCCTCAGAAACATGTATACACACACAAAATTTTCATAGATCTTCAGACTCACAGACACGCAAAAGCCCATCCATGGATTCCAGAATAATAAATAATAGTGGCGACCATATAATGCCAACTATGTGCCACGCTCTGGTCTAAACACTTCACACAAATTTTCTCATTTAATTCTTACAGCAACCTTAAGGAGGTAGCTACAATTATTATTTCCTTCTTTGTAGACAAGGAAACAGAAACCAAGAAGTTAAATAACTTGCGAAAGGTATACCGAAGTGTGAGAGCAAGTAACATTGCTGGGATTTGAACAAATCTGGCTCTAAAGGAAGTACATTTCCCACTGCACCCTACTGCCACTGAAGACCCCACCCCCAAAGGGTACTGAGCTCCCTCCCTGTATTCAAAAACAAAAACACAAAACAAAAAACTTGTTTTTTTAAGAGCAGATTCTTTGACCAATGAAACAAAACCATGACCACCAGTCCCTCTCACCTGACACCTGCAGACCAAAGCCCTTTCCCAGCATGACCATGAAAGTAAAAACCACTTGATTCTATGGCCATCCTGATTGAGAAATACCTGGTTCCAGACATATTACCCATGCAAATCCTTTGAAATAATAAGCTGCCTCACGCAAGCAGAAACTTACTCTCCACCCGTCTCTTCGTGAGAAGTGTGCAAAAATTCCTTTTCCACTTCAGAGTTTCAGATATATTGTCGGCTTAGCTCTTACCCGCACTACACCTTTAAGTATACCACCAATCCTTCTCCATTAAGCCCAGCAGTGTAACAGAGAAGAGGCCAAAACTGTGGGAAGGCCTCAACAAGCAGGGGCAGGTAGCACACCCACAATTAATTATACACATTTATTAGAGAGCTGGTAAGCAAATCAATGTCATCGATGATTTATTCCCTAATTTGCTTTGAGTATGCACCTCATAAATCAATAATAGAAAATGGCATTAAAGCATTGGTGTTAACTGTCAGCAAAAGGCAGTGTACCGATTCTTTTAATTAAAAGAATGTGTGTGGTGAATATGTCCATGTGTTATATTAGATATGGTACATTTTAAAATTGCTTCTTCACATCAAAAGAAATGCTAGGAGTTTGGAAGAGAACGAAGAATTGTAAATTCACAGTAAGTGGCAAGAGTCCTAGCATTCCTGGGTGATGTATGGTAATTTGATATGTAGGCTCCTCCAAGAGCATTCTGGGAAGGGAGATAATGTTCTCTATTTCCAGTTCAGGCTAAATGGATCCAATATAAGAGCCATTGCTGACACCAGAAGGACATAGAAAACAATGAAATGTGGCATCATATCCTTTTGGATACCAGATAAAATTGAGTCTATCTTTCCCAAAGAGCTATATCTAAACAATGGAAACTGAGTGCTTATCCAAAACTGACAATCAAGGTAGCAATGTTTTCCCCCTCCTCCAAAGTTCTGAGGATTAGATAACTTCTTTAGATAAGAAGCCAACAAAAAAATAATATTAAAAATCACAGTACTTGCTTAGGTGAAGAAGAGAAGCTATCACAACACAGCATGAATTTCTGTTTCAATCTTGCCTGAAAACACCAGCTGTTGTTAAAATAGATGGTACATGGAAGAAATACACTTTTATACCTGACTTTAAACGAAAGACCAAGAAGCAATGAAAGAGGAACCTGTTACTTGTATATAGGGACACCCATGTCTCAAAGAGAATATAGACTGCCAGCCACTTAGGCTTCTAGCCTAAAAGATATCAGACTTCCATGAAGGAGAAGCAGTGGGTAGAGACATTGTAGCTGCCTGGATCTGAACACAGGCTTTGAGTCAGGTAGACAAGGGTTGAAATCATGGTTCAAATAAATACTCACTATGTTAGCTGGAGAAGAGCACTTTAACCTCCCAAGGCCTCAGTTTTTGCATCTGTAAGAAGGGCATAAGAATATCTATAATTTACAGGATAATTGTAGGATTACAAAAGATAATTCATGTAAATCAATTAGCAGGGTCTTCTGAGCCACAGTGATGCTCCATAAATGGTCAAAACAAAGTAAAACACAGCAAAACAAACATATGAAAATCAAAGGTGTGGGGCAGGGTAGAGAGGATAGATGCACAGTACAAAGCCTTATAGTGAGATAATAAATGGGAGTGTGTGCCTGAGGGTAGAGAAATTTATTGGAGCTGTTGAGTTGGAAGAAGAAAGGAGGAGGCTGGAGGAAGGAATAAAATTCCTGAGTAAAGGGCTGCATGACTTTGGGGTGGCCTCTTCATATCTTGAACCTCAAATCATAAGTGGTAAAATGGGAGTTTGGGGCTGCATGATCTCTGGGTCTCTTTCAGCTCTAAAAGTCTGGGAATATGTTAGCCTGAGATCACAGTGGGCTGAGGGTTTCCTGACTTCCAGGGATAGCACCTAAGTTGTGTCCCCGTGTTTATTTTTTTTTTTACAGATTTTATTTTTAAGTAATCTCTACACCTAATGTGGGGCTCAAATCCGCAACGCCAACATCAAGCATTGCACACTCCACTAACTAAGCCAGCCAGCCACCCAGGTCCCTGTGTTTAGATCAGTGCTTCCCACCTGTGTCTTAAACGAGTCCCCTTTCCAGAGTTCATTCGTCCAAGTAGGACTAGGAAAGGACCCAGAGGCCAGCTGAGACACACTGTTTCTGTATTGGGATAGATGCTGAGTTTGGTTCTTTCCTGCTCGAGGATTGTAGAAATGGGGGCCCTAATGAATATTCAACAACTAGCTACGATACAGTGTGTGCCAACATCCCTGCAAATAGCCCATGTGCTATTGAGGATGTCTGGAAGCAACAGGCAAGGCATAAGAAAGAGCTGGCAGGGTCCTCTTAAGTAACCACTCTGCCTCTACCGACTTCTTTTTCACACTCCTTTCTCTGTCTGGAATGCCCTTTTTACCCTTGATCTCAGTCTCACTGCAGAAGCTCCTCTGTATTTCTTTTAGGTTCTAAAGGTAAAGGGAACCTCCCAGGAAGTCATTTATGCTTCTGTCAGACAGATGCAGTCAAGGTCCCTTTTGAACACAGTGTAATTCTTTGCTGGCCTTCAGTGCATTTCCGTTCATGGTACAGCCCCTGCCCAGAAGCTTCCTCCAGGGTCCAGGCTTATTTACCCAACTGTCTGCTCCAGAGCTCATGATATCTTCCTGCAGAGTAGAATGGTTAGGAACTCTGGAGAAAGCCAATCCGGCTCCATCATGCCTAACTGGATTATCTTGAGCAAGTTACTTATTTCTTCATGCAATTTCTCATCTGTAAAGTGGAGGTAATAGCATCCCCAATTTGGATCAGACCCTTTGTTAATGCTCTTGTGGTATTCTATGTACTTCTTTCCTTTGTGGCACAGATCACCAATGTAGTTAAGTCATTGATTAGGTAGTTAACACTTTCATATATGTCTTCTCTCTTAGAATACAAGTTCTGTTGAAGCAGAGACCACCTCTGCGTTACTTGATGCTTTATTTCAAGTTTCTAGAAGTTGGTTGAATGAGTGAAGGAAGGAAGGAATGGATGAATGAAAGGACATATGTACGAGTGAATTACTTGCAATATTCTCTACCAGATGGTTAGTCCCTTGAGGGAAGATTGCATCTTTCAAATCTTTATATACCTTACACTGCCTAACATGGAATAGGTGTTGAACATGAAGCAGAATTTAATTAAAGGGTCTTCTCTATAGAGAGGCAAGTACACTCTGGGAGGAGTGAGAATTCTCCCCATAAAATTTGTGTTCCCTTGAGGTAGACCACTTATCTTTCTACTGTTTTCATCTCAGTTTCTCCACCTGCAAAAGCAGAGTAATTGGCCCATGACACGCAAACACTACATCACCAAACCTCAGGGTGTCAGCTCAGAACGCAGGGCAAACCTTGTCCAGTTCCCATGACCTCATCAAACAAAATCATGGGGCAGGGTGGACCCCACCCTCACTGTAGCTCACTGGTATGAACACATAGCCAACATCAGGGTTTGGACTGTCCTTGCTTATGCAGTGGAGTTGTAGGCTCAGCCATACTCAAGGGTTTTATAAGAGATATTTGTGTTGACTTGTACTGAAGGCCATTGCTTGAAGTAAACCCACCTCAGACACACTGAATCTCAGAATCTGTACTTAGACTACATGGATTTTAAAACTGGGGTTCTTTTAAAAAATTTTCTGCTGGGCGCCTGGGTGGCTCAGTGGATTAAGCCTCTGCCTTCGGCTCAGATCATGATCTCAGGGTCCTGGGATCAAGGCCCGCATCAGGCTCCCTGCTGAGCAGGGAGCCTGCTTCCCCCTCTCTCTCTGCCTACCTCTCTGCCTACTTGTGATCTCTCTCTCTGTCAAATAAATAAATAAAATCTTTAAAAAATTTTTCTGCCATATCTAAACATTTGGAAGAAGTGTTATTTATAATTCTCTTATATAACTGCATAAAGCACTGAACCCAACACCTGCAAAAAGTCTAAAGAGTCATATATACACAAAGCTATAAATATATGGTTATAAGTACATTTTCATTGAAATATACTTTATATTAAACATGGTGCTATATACACCAAGTACTATAAATACAAACATAAACATGAAACAGACCCAACGCTCAAAGATCTCACTGACAATCAGAAGAAATGGTATCATAAGAATTCATATCAATTAGAGTATCTTTGGGTGCAAATACAGAAAATGCTAATTCATACTGGCTTCAGTAATCCAGAAATGTAGCAGCAGTCCAAGGGTGGGGGAGTTTTAGAATTGGGTGAGTTTGCGGCTGACAATATCATCACGAACCCAGGCCTTTTCCTTTTCTCTGCTCTGTGTCTTCAGTGCTGCTTTTCCCTCAGTTTAGGAAATTACTTCATTCTGATGTGCCAGTTCCAGATACAACATCTGGATATGACAATTTCCAGAAGCAAAATGAGGCTATCTCGTCTGTTTTCTCCTTCGTAAACCCCCTCTCCCCTCATTGTCCAGACCTGAGTCACATTCCCATCTCTACCCCAACCACTGGCAAAATAGGCAGGGGACCATGGTGAGGATTTATTCCTGAGTCTATGACCGTAATCAGTGTTCCCAGAAACACGTGGAAGAGGCAGACACTGAAACATAATTGAGGTTCTGGAACTCAGGACAAAGAGAAGGTAGATAGTAGGAGGGCAGCTATGATCTGCTAGAATATTTAACGTCAACTTGGCATTTAATGCTACGCAACTCCTTTTCATACTAATTATCACTTGAATATAAACTCTATGAGCTCAGAGATCTTCTGTACCTTTTGTTCTAGGATGTATCACAAACACATAGAAAATTCCTAGCACATAATAAATACTCAAGAAATGTGTGTTGAATGAATGAAATATTAACTGCATTATTTCACCCTCATGGAAACAGAAGTTGAGAGTAGTTATATGGATTATCCAGTCATCTAGCTATGGAATTTCAAAAGAAAGATTTAAACTCGTATTTGCTAGACTTCACACCCAGTGTTTATTTGAATCACTTTGGCTTAGCTGCCTTATTTATTAGAGAGGTATGAATAAAGTGTTCTGGCATCTTCTGGCATAGGTATTGATTCTTACCTGGATACTTAGAAGACTTCATGGAGAAGGCACATATAATTTCTACATGGAGTTCTCAATGTACACATTCATACATATAATAATAAGTAACTCTTGCTGGGATCAAATCCAAAATTCTAAATTTTCATGCAATAATTATAAGTACATAATCCGTATATGAGCATAAGTAAAACATCTTTCTTATTTTTAAAAAAAAGTCTTTGCACTATTTTCGGCGCTGTATTTAATAACAACCCACTGGATTTTTTTTTATCAGTTTCTACTTTGATATGTCAACATTTGCCTGAAGTTGTAATGTGAGATTGGCTTCATAATCTGGAGTGGTGTGCCTGGGCCATTTCATTCACCAGTATAGTCATTCTACAACTACTTATTGAGTATATGATCGGCTACGTAATGTTCTAAATGTGGAGGACGTGCAGGGAACAACATTGGCCAAGCGTCCACTTGTACACTCTGCCAGGTGGTGGCAGGAGCTATGAAGAAGCTCTGAATAGTGGAAAGGGACAGGAGCCCAGGATGGTGGGGGAAGAAAGGATGCTCTTTTATACACAAAGTTAGAGACAGCCTCTTAGCTAAGGTGATATGTGAGCAGACTTGCATGAAGTCAGGGTGAAGAATATTCCAGAATGAAAGAACAGGAAACACAAAGTCCCTGAGACGGGGGAATGTTTGATGTGTTTGAGGAATGGTGAAGAAGTCAGCGAAGCCAGAACAGGATGGGGTAGAATGATGGCAGGAGGTGGGATCAGGGGTGTCCCCAGAGCACAGTTATAGGTTCATGTGCTTGGAGGCATGGCCCACTGCAGGGGTGGTAGAGGAGTATGCATGCCCCCTCAAACCAGTCTCACTGAATTCCATCTAGGGAAGAGGACACACCAGCAAACTCCGTCATATGATATCCACACACATAAATGAAATTTGAGACATAGTGGTAACCAGGCTGGACTGGGAAGTCAGCACGTCCTATGACAGAATCCAGGTTCTGTCATGTACTTGCCACACATACTTTGTCCCTGAGAAAATTATATAAACTCTCTGAGTCTCAGCTTTTTCATCTTAAAATATTATGGTTATACCTACCTCATTTTGCTGTGAAAACTAAGCAAAATACTGCATGCAATGCAATTAAAGTTTCTGGCACACAGTAGGTGTTCGTTAAAGCACACCACTGTTATTACCATCACCATTACTGCTGATATTCACTGGTATTTGCTCAGCATGACAGACACTCTCACCAGATTAGGTTCTTCCCAGGCTAACTATTCAAAACTGGAAAGAGTCTTTCCAGAAACAAACAATTTGCACTTGCAGAAATCGCAGTGATGTCCCTTAGTGAAAATCTGGCAGCCACGAGAAGGAGCTAAGAAGCTGGCATCCCTCCATGTGAATGCGCGGAGGACGGCCCACGTGAGCCAGGTGAAGGGGAAGCGCCCTCTCTGACAGCCCCAGGGCACTACTGCCTGGGATTCCACACCTAATAAGCTCTTTCAGGGCCCTCTGTCAGCATCCCAGGAGCAGACTGTTTTCCCTGCGTGTTCTCTGAGGAGCCAAATGTGACTCATCTGAACTGCACACCTGGGCCTGTGGTCTGGGCCATGGCAGAAGGCAAAGCAGGGGGAGATACCATAAGGCCCAGGGTGCATATGGAAGACCTTAATGTGGGAGACCTCAAGGCTACCTAACTGCAAAGTTTTCTTGCCTCCCTACCTGCCATCAGGAGGCTAAAGGGGGCCCATTTGTTTTTCTTAAACTGCATCCAAAGAGTCTCACCTTGCGGGGGGGAAAAGGACTGTACCCGGAAGACTTGTGGTATCAGGCAGCAGGGAAGGGTGGATGGCGCAGGCAGGAAAGATAAAGAGGGGTGTTGAAAGGTTGCTGTAAGACAACATATCAAGGCAACATGGAGACAGAGAAAGGCGTCTCATTCTGCTTCCAGGTCCCGGGCCCTTCCTTTCTGACAGAACAAGGCAGAGCGACAGAGTGTACTGCTCTTGCACAGGACAGTTGACCAGTGCATGCCTCAGACAGTCCTTCACTAAAGCCATACAGTACATCAGAGCCCATGTCAGTCCCCTGGACTCTCCCCAGCCAGGATTCCTGCTCAGACCTTCCCTAGCACCCCGCCAATCCTGACTTTCAGTGGTTTCCTTTTAACGCATTTTTAACAACTATCTGAGACCCCCAGTGGCAGGCTGACACAGGGCTACACAGGAGGATGCAACGGCGCAGAAAACCGTGTCCCTGTGTTTACACCCCTCAGAGTCCAGCTTCACTCCCCATGGCTGCACCAGCTCCCCCTCCCACAAACACCTGCCCCCCCAACCACCAGTTTAACGGGCTCTTTATGAAGCTTTGAGTTCAGCCTCAGGGCTACCATTCACCAGCTAAGTGACCTCAGGCAGGAAACATGTTGTCCTAGGAACTGTTTTCTCGTCTACAAAATGGGAATAATCCCTCCTGTCCTGCCCACCACAGTTGGGTTGTTGTGAATCCTAAGAGAAAACAACCACAGAAGACTTTGAAGAAATTAAACATTACATAGAACCCAGACATCAGAAAAGGTTTTAAATTCCTTAGCTGGTAGGAATAGCAAGCTTGGGAGGCTTTAGGCACAATGGGATGCCCCCACCAAGGAATCGAAGGTGGGGTTCTAGAAGCCCACAGGGTCTTTCTCAGCTTTATTCCAAAGTATTGGTTAAATTCCTTAGCTACTGGGAAGGGACTAAAAGACCACCTAGAACCAAAGTAAGTAGACCAAACAGCCGCACAACTTCCTTCCTGTCTCTCCTCAAGTGACTTGTTTTTACTGGAACCCGGTTTCCTCTTCCTGTCTGGGAAACTCTGTTGACAAAGACTAACTCTATAAGGAAAGCAAAAAAGAAAGCTCTTTCCACCAGCCAGCCCTGGAATTTCACCAGGTTATCCTCCTAAACCTGAACCAAAATAGTCCATGACTCATCAAGTGTACTTGGGGGGCCAGTAGGGAGGGGGATTTCCCCATTTATCTTCCCAGGAGAACACATTATGTATGTTTGCCAGTAAAAAAGCAACCTGTAGGGATGCCTCTGTAGGAAAAAGAATTAGGAAAAAATTCATTTGGGGAAACCTCCAACTCCACCACACTTGTTTACAATATCTAAGATCCCTGTAGGCTGTCCTCAACCATCTTCTTGTCTTGCACTTCAGTCCACTCCTTGTTGTGTCTGGTCATCCGACTTATATTTTCTTTCGCTACTCACCACTCCACCCCAAGGCGACAAATTCCTGGTCTGTGACCCCGGACACGGGCTCTTCAAGCTTTAGTTTTCTGAGCTGTACTATGGCCAACAATGGTAGTAATAGCTCACGATGACAGAGCTCTTTATATCTGCCACCTGCGAAGAAGTTAGGAGGAGGAGCTCATACTGCCTTCACTTCACAGATAATGACACTGAATCAGGTAAGTAATTCACCCAAGGTAACACACCAGGAGCAGAACCAGAATCAAAATACAGGCAGTCTGGCCCATGGTTTTAACCAATATTCTACACTCACTGACCCAATTCATCAGCATGTTTTGAAGGTTAAAAGAGATAACTGGAGAATGGTAAGCAGTGAATAGATATTGTTATAATATTGGGTGAAAATATACATCAAAGCTCCTGTTATGGTGCTTGATTCATAAAGGGCCTTCAACTGGTATTAGTTCCCTTCTCTTCATCCATCTTCTTGAAGCAAAGCCCCTAACCATGATCTTCCCTCAGGCAGCCTAGAATGTGCTTTTTGAAGGTTATTCCTGAAAGAGTTATAGCACTCAATAAAATTTTTTCCTTGAAATAGAGTCTTCTGAGTAACTGAATCATTGACAGGAGATCTGCCACTTTCTAGATCGTGCTTTAGCTCAAAGGTACTCAGCCATGGACACAAGTACCATCAGTGCAACAGAGAGGTTTTGTGACAGTTTCTAAGAAACCCTGATTCTAGGTAAGAAAGCAGGATTGTTATTTTCCATGATGGAACTCCCGACAGAGTAATTTTCTTGTCTTTACCCATTGTCCTCTCCTTTCTCACTTTATCAAGGGTAAAGAAGAGCATTATATAATGATAAAAGGGCCAATTCTCTAAGAAATAACAGTCCTGACTGTGTATGCACCTAACAACACGAGGCAAAAATTGATACAGTTGCAAAGAGAAATAGAATCCACAGTTATAGTTAGAGTCTTTAACACCCTTCTATCAGAAATGGACATATCCAGCAAGCAGAAATCAGTAAAGATATAGTTGAACTCAACAGTGCCAACAGTTAATCCTTTGGCTCACATGGAATAGTCACCAAAATAGACCACACTCTGGGTCATAAAACATATCTTAACAAAGGTAGTGGAACACAAATAATCCAATGTCTGTTCTCAAACCCCAGTAGAATTAAACTAGAAATCAGTAACAAAAATATAGCTGGAAAAATTCCCAAATACTTGGAGATTAAACAATACACTTCTAAATAACACATGAGGGTCCCAGCTCTTGAGCTAATGAGAGGCATGCTGTGAAGCTGGCCAGGATGTTACAGGCTATTGGAGTTGTGGATGAGGAAGACGAGCAGGCAGAGGACTTTCCTGAACTGGTCCCACTAAGAGGAAGGAAAGAGAGAAGGGAAGAAAATCTGGCCCTAGTGCCAAGATCCCAGTCACAATTATCATCAGGTATTTAGGTGCTAGGAAGACAATACTTTTGAACTATATCTTGGCAGAGCAACATAGTAAAAGAGGAATAGTCATTTCTAACAAATTTGAGGAAGGAAGTACATTGGAGAAATTCTTAGCTGTCAGTCAAAGTGCTCTACCAAGAAAGGCTGGAACTTATAAATGTTGCCTCTAGTGTTCAGTAAAGGACAGTGGCCTTGGAACTAATGAGAATTTGATGCAGAAGAAGGGCAAATTGGATGATATACCATTAGAGACCACTGGATTAGCAGATCCTGGTGCTATAGCTTCTCTGTTTTGGGTTGATGCTGAATTAGGGATTGATATTTATCTTGCTGGGATCATAACTCTTAAGGATACAAAATATGGATTAAAACATTTAGCAGAAGAAAAACCTGATGACCTTATCCATGAGGCTTCTAGGCAAGTTGCTTCAGCAGATATCATCATCATTAATAAAACAGTCTGGGTTTCACATGAGGATTTAAGCAAACAAAGAATGACCATTAGATCAATAAATGGACCAGGAACATTTTTTAAAAACACAAAGATCAAGTAAGCTGATCTCTCTAATGTACTAGATCTTCATGCCTTTGACAGTGTCTCTGGAATACACTTGCAGAAAAAGCTCCATCACTTACCAACCACACACCCTTGCCCTGATTAAAGCATTATCATAGTCACATTTAAGTACCAGGAAACATGAAGGAAGAAAGTCTAAATGCATTTATTCAGAATCTTCTGTGGGAGAAGAATGTGAGAAACAAGGTCAGTGATTACATGGGGTTGGTGTTCATCAAAGACAAACCAAATGATCGGCCAAGGTATCCACAAGCTCTGTAATCTGGAGGAGACCAGTGAGCTGGAAAGAAGATGCTGAGACAACAAATCGATTGGTTCTTATTGATGGGAATTTAGACGAAGACAACCTTCAATAACTACTTATAGCTACTGTGACTGAAACAGAAAAATGGTGGACAACACATTTCAAAGATGATCAAGTTTGCCCATAACACTGGAAACATTTCTTATCGAAAGGATTGGATGATACTGGGTGTATTGCAAGCTTCTATTCTTTGCATCCCTTCTGTTATGAATTCCAGTATACTATAAAATAATGCTTATTTTATGAAATACATAAAATATAGTAAATAAGTACTGGAAAACACTTGATGCTCATACAATAAAATATAATGTCCTCTGGAAAATAAATAAATACATAAATACACAAAGAACACATAAGTCAAAGAAGAAATCTCAAGAGAATTTAAAACTATTTTGAACTAAATAAAAATACAACTTATCAAAATTTGTGAGCTACAGAGAAAACAGTGCTTAGAAAAATATTTATAGCACCGCATACCTGTATGAGAAAAGACGAAAGTTCTGAAAATCAAGTATCTAAGCTACCATCTCAGGAAAACTAGGAAAAGGAGAAAAAGAAAGAGCAGATCCAAAATACACACTTTTCAGTTCAGACTTCCCTCTGTGTTGGCCTCCAAGAGGTCCAACCTCAACTCGAGGAGGCCCCTGGGCTCTGTTTCAGTTCCTCCTCCTCTCCTGGAGACTTTCTCCAGGCCGTGATCTGGGGCAAGCACTGATTTCTCTTCTCTCGGGAATCACTGTCTTGAGTTGCCAGCTGCCCCGTGTCACATACTGTGACAGTTTCACACTTTCCTCCAGTATTTAGTTGTTCAACAAGGAAAGGCAAATCCGGTACCCCTTAGTGAATTGTGACCACAGGCAGAAGTCCCATCATTGCCATTTTAAAGCCCTTTCCCATTTTCTTTGCACACAATTAGCAGTTGGGTTGGCTTCACTGCAAACAGGCTAATTTCTGTGTGAGTATCACAACTATGTACCCCACAGGGACCCAAGTGTTTTGTCTGCTTCATTTCTCATCTACCGTCAACAATTCACAGTTCACATGTGTGGACATATGTGCCATGGGGGTAGCTGCAGGCAATGCACTGGTAGCAAGATAACCTAAACAACTGGAGGTTACAAAATAGTTTCAGGTTCTGGCCCCATGTGATCACAGCACATATATTTAGCCCTAGCTTCTATTACATCAGTGGTTCCGTGTGTATGTGTGTGTGTGTGCCTATTGGGGCTTGGAGGTGGGTGGTAGTAAATCAATGCAAAAATTTCTACACAGTCCACCATTTTGTAACCTACCTTGTGATGTGTGCCAAATAACTTGAAATATGTTATGACTTTTAATGCTCACCATTACCCTGAAAAATAAATGTGATTCTCAGGCTCCTTTCATAGAACTTAAGTTCAGTGCTAGGCTCCTCAAGGTCACGCAGTGGATTTGGGACAAAGCCAAATGTTGAACACATAGCCATGTCTCTTCAAAGCCTTGTGTACTTAATCACTATGCTCTTCTGGCTTTTAATTTTCCACTTCCTGTACTGCCTAGAAAGATGGTCAACACATGGCTGGGCCTCAATAAACACTTTTTCATTGGATGAATCTTAAGGTATATCACTTTTTTTTAATATGTTGCTATTTTCACTCTGACATAATATTGTTATTATTTGAAATTTGTTCTTGCTTCTCTGGTGTCCATTCACTTTTATCCTGCCAAGAGCATTTGGATTGTCTTATGGAGAAGTAGTCCTGCCTCACTCTCAACCTGATCCTGGAGGTTCACCCACCCTCTCTCACCATTACATCCAAGCTCCAGGAACAAGCATATGACCACCCCCTGCCCTTCTGATCTATCACCCAGCTGTACAGCACAGTGAATGGTTTTGTACCTGATTTGTTCCATTCTTTATTTTATCAGAGTTAGGCCAGTATGACTTAATTCTGGGAACTCCAGTGTAAAAAAATGTTGGGAAAGAAAAGTTTTTCTTTTTCTGGACTGGAACCTCATAAGATAGAAGCCCAGAGCTGCTGATAGTCATTTCTGTCATACCAACATGGAGCTAGCCTGAGAGGGTCACAGAAGAAAACTATAATTTCTAATGATAACATGTAGGCCTATAGAACCAGCCTCTCTTGAGCTAAAATCTACTCAAAATCATACAGGTAGCCTAACAAATTCCCATGTATGTTCAAGCCAGTTTGAGTTTCTGTCATTTATAACCCAGGAGTCCCAAGAAGGAGACCAAAGAGCTACTGTGCCTCCATTGCCTAGGGAATATTATTTCAGCTCATTGTCACAAAATCCCTAGGAAGTATGTATCAGTCTTCTCCATTTGATAAATAGGAAAACTATGGCCCAGAGAGGTTAAGAAACTAGGCACACATGAATAGGAAGTACTTGATCTTGGATTTATTCCTACCTTTCCCTGGTTCTAAAATCTAGGTCCTTCCCACTACTGAATACAGCAGGAGCAAACTTCTGTGATAAATCACCCTTTTCTTGTTGGGTGTATGGAAAGCACCCTAAAAAAGAGACGGATTCCTGGCTTTTTTGGTCTGGCTCGCCATACCTTTCATATGACCTTGAGCACTTTTCCTTTCTAAATCTCAGAGGCTTTTTTGTTTTTGTTTTTGTGTTTTTTTGGTCTACAAAACCATGGGGTTTGGAATAGATACTAATGAGCCAAGTTCTTTCCAGCCCTAAAAATGTAAAATGTCAATTCTTGACTATTTTCCTGGAATTCCCAAGTTAGGTACTTGAAGAACCAGACATTGAAGCAAGCCAATAGGTGAAGGTTCCCTCCGTGAACCTTTGCTCCTAATTTGGTCAAATGGATGAGGTATGTGTAATTAAAACTGCAGAAATAACAAGCTTCCGGCCAAGTTCTACCCTTACTTAACCATACTCTTGGGGGTTGATCTCGGGGGTGGAGGAGAGCGGATGTTGAACCCAGGGTGGAATTTGGCCTGATATGTGGATTCTTATAATTTCCAAATGATGTCAGTGTACTTATTTGAGAGACTGAGAAAGTGCTGAGTTTAGTCTATTCGACTCCATAAAGAAAAACTAAAAACCGCTGGGTTAAGGCCAGTGTCGACCAATGTTATCAAGCCAAAAAAACTTTTGGCAGGGCAAAGTCATTCGGGGATGATAGTACCCAATTCATGTTGGTTTATGGTTGTGGTCTTTCTTTTCGATTAATAGTTTGTTCTAAGATAGGGAATACCAGCCCTATACTTGTCAACTGGCTCAGAGAAAGTGGATCTGCTAAAATGTTTCATCATCTGTTGATCCCAGAACCACCGAGGTTACAGAAATTTCAACTGCAGCTAAGAGGGGCCAGAGTTGAGTGCCCATTCAGAAGAGTCAGCAGGCTATGGAAAAAAACCTGTCTAGTTAATGCAACTCAAAATAGAGTTTTGATTCTAGTCACACAAATAATGGCTTTGCATTCTTCTTTCTTTTTGACTTTGAATTGGCCTCTCTCAGGGGTTCAAGGCAGAGTTTTGATGATACTAAGATGGTTTATGCGTAAGGGACCCAAGGATTCCGACATTCTACCTTATTCCCCATCCCCTAACCCAGGCAGTTCCTCAAGATGATAGAGTATAGTAGACGAGAGGAGAATAGGCATGACAAGGTATGTGCAAGGCAGGTACCCTAGGTTCAAATCTTGCTCACTCACCAGTAAGAAAACCTCAGGCAATTTTTTCATCTGGAAAAAAAATAAAAATAGTACCTTCTCACAGGGTCATTATGAAAACAAAGTGAGTTACTTTATGCAAAACACTCACCGTTTGGCACATAGTATGCTTTCAGTAATTGTTAGCTCTTAATCCTGAAGATGCTATGCACATAGAAAACAAAACTAAATGTATACAAGGTAAAAAAAAATTTATTGCGACTAATACTTGGTATATCTAATGTGGTGCTCTAGTTAAGACTAAGGGAATCTTGCAAATTAGTTGATTGCCTACAAAGACCCTACCTCCCAACTATAATTCTTGGGTATTATCACCTTCTGGCTGGGCCATACCACCCAGGGGACCAGTTTCATGACACTGCAGAAAGCACGCAAATAAAGCAAAAGACAAAAACAGAGTTAGACATTGAGGGATCTTGGCTTAGCTTAGTGATGTCTCATCAAAGAAGCTGAAAAAAGTAGAAAAGAGGATAAGAAATGCAACTACTTGACATTTTAAAATGTAATGATCATGTCCATTAGTAAATATAGCCTGGTCTATGTCCTGGAATCCCAGATAAGTGACTCCTCCTCATCTAGAGAATGGGAGATTGGTGGAAAAGAATGGGACTAAGACGTCCTTCCCCCACCTCCAGTCCCCCTGTTTCAGTGATTCTCAAAATGCGGAGGGTGAACCATCCACATCGGATTCATTTTGGATGTTTGCAAAAATGCAGATTCCTGGACTCTAGGCAGATATACTGTGATAGTGAATATTATCCATCAACTTGACTGAGCCAGGGGAGGCCCACATATCTGGTTAAGAGTTATTTCTGAGTGTATCTGTGAGGGTGCTTCTAGAAGAGATATTTGAGTCACTGGACTGAGTAAAGCAGTTTGCCCTCCTCAGTGTGTGTGTAGATCATCCAATCCACTGAGGAACTGAATAGAACAAAAAGCAGAAGAAAGAGGGATTTCTCTTTTGCTGTCAGACTGGAGCATCTCTCTGAGCTGGGACATCCAGTTTCCTCCAAGCCTCAGACTAAAATTTACACCACTGGCTCCCCTAGTTCTTAGGCCATTGCATTCAGACTGAAACCACACCACAGGTTTCCTGGTTCTCCAGCTTATAGATGGTGATGGTGGAGCTTCTTGGTCTCCATAATCATGTGAGCCAATTCCTCATAATATAGTTATATTTCTATCTATATCTATATCTACATCTTCCAAGAAATCTCTCTCCCTCTCTAGATGATAGATAGATAATAGGTAGATAGATAGATAGATGATAGATAGATAGATAGATAGATAATAGATAGATGGAGGATATATAACCCATTGGTTCTGTTTCTCTGAAGAACACTGGCTAGTACACATGGTGAAGTGGAATCTTTTAGTGTGAGGCTCAAATGTCTGTATTTTATAAACTCCCCAAATGAACTGAAGTTTAAGGATCATTTACCTAATTCACTACAAAGTCATCAGAGTAGAGATGGTGTTGTAAAGTGCTCTTAAGTAGTCATATTTAGGCACCTTCCAAGAGGGAGGAACTATCAGGCCCAGTGGAAATTGCACTGGACTAGCTGGTGCAAGGTATCTGGTATCTATTGTGGGCTCAGCCATTTGGGCCTGGACACATGATAGGCTTTACCTGCATCTTTCTTCCCTCACTTATCAACAAAGAAAAGCTCTCCCTTGCTTTCTTCATAGGGTTCTTGTGAACCTCAAATGAGCTGATGTATTAAAAAGCCTATAAAACTTATATAACACAAGGAATTATTTATTCCTGTGTACTCAGAAATACCTACCCCTCCCCACTTTTCCTGCAGTTATGGGGAATCAGAGATTTGTATTTTTCCCCTCAACAGGCTCTCCACAAAGATCATATTCACCAGATAATTGCAGACTTCATTTTATTCAGCTTGTGGATTCTGTCACAGGATGGATGCCCATAACTAATGGGAAAGTATCCCACTATTTCAGTTCAAAGCTTAAATATATCTATCTTCTCTCATTAATATCATTAAATAGTTCCTGCATTTTAACTCGACCGACCTAGCTCTTGAACTCCAGCCCTGGATCTCCAGCTGTGGTTTGAATATCTCCCCCTGGATATGCTTTTGTATAACCCCAGAACCTCTGTGTGCCCCAGACTGAACTTCTCCATTTCCATCCTGAACAGATTCCTCCTGTTGACTTTCTCATTCCTATTCATGGCCTCACCATACTCCCAGCTCCTCCAGCTGAAGAACCCAGAGTCAACTTGGACCCTTCCATATCCAATCAATCTCCAGCCAGAAAGAGTGTCTCACTCACAGATTCTTTCTTCTCTAAGCCCACCACCACTACCCTCCTTCTGGCCCCCATCTATCGCCACGTTGGCTCAGGCTCATGGCTATGTAGTAGTAAAAATGTTGTAAAGTCAAGTCTAGAAATCTGGCTCCGAGTTGAGTCATTCTTAAGTAAGTGAGCATAACAAGAGGACAAAAGACATCAGACATGCATATGTCCTTGCTAGTTGACAAGACCCAGGAGAGGATTCTGGAGGTCTCTGCCCTGTGCAGCCTCTGCTTTGGAACACACTTAGGGAAGTTCTAGCTGAAATGGAGAGCAGCAGTTCTCTCTTGGGAACCCTGAGATACACTGAGGGATTTTGCTTATTTATCTTACCATCATTGTATCTTTTCCTGAAAATAAACCACATTCCATGGAGATCTTTGGGGTTATATTTTTGTCACACAACAACCCCCTAAGGATGCAGGACAGGAAGCTGAAAGGAGCTGGTCCACAGTGGAATCCCTGAACCACTGTGATGGACCTGGCCTGCCTCCCTCTGGACTTCTGGTTGTATAGGATGAATAACTGCTCAGTTATTCATGGGTCAACTTTTCTCTTGCCTACAACCAAATGCAATCTTAGTCTACTAAAAGTGAAAAGACGCATCGGGAACGTGAGCCAAAATCTATCTGACTCCAACACCTGTTCTCTTAACCTCTATACTGTGGCATATCTGAGGCAAGAGCTGTACAAATGGAGAAGACATCAGATGTCCTAACATGGCCAGAGCTAACAACTGATAACACATACCTGGACAGCCACTCAAAGAGGCACCATCCCCAGCCAGTCATGTCCAACTTTAGTGCAACTTTCAGCATGCTAGGAGCTAATTTAGTCATGTCTTAGGGATGGAGTGGAAGTAAGATGCTCATTTGGTTTTCACAACTTGCCCAGGAGCTACTTCTTTCCTTTGACAGTTGCCCAGGCTTTCCAGCGCATATCTCTGTCTGAGGAAATGTTCGGAAACCAGGACCTCAATAATGCAAGGCATGGCCTCCATCAGCATTTGAACCAGATGGTCCTTCCACTCCGGGTGACAGAAAGGAATCCTCTTTGCCTCGTGTCCTAGGAAACAAGAGGCCCTCATCTAATTTGATCTATATCTGTATCCTGTGGCCTGGCATCAAACTAGAAACATGGGTGAAAATAAAAACATAAGGTAGGCAGTTTTAGACTAATCAGAACCTTGCTTCCAGAGCATGCCTACAGGGTCCAAATGAAAGAAAATATCACAGTAGAGCAAAACGGGGCTGAGAGGAGCTGGAAGGAAAGAGCGGCCAGCTGACTAGAAGCAAAGGAATGCATCATCAGCTTTTATCAGGTTTGACACGGCATCCGTCCTCTGCAGCAGGTCCCATCCTCCAGTGTTTACATTTGTCACATCTCCTTTCCTTCCAAACAAAAGATGCTTGACAGTCTGAATGGATCATTTATAAGGTGCCACGGCTCCTCAGCATCCATGCATATACATTTTTGGATGGGGAGAGGGCAAGTGGAGGGCAGTGGCTACACTTTGGGGGCAATGAGGCTATGATACCCCTGAAACATGCCCAGTGCAGAAAGAACCAGGAGCCACGATCTCCATTGTGCAAAATTAGATTAACGACTCTCCATGTGCATCAGAGCCCAAGAGGGCAAGAATGAAGCACAAAACATCTCTGCAGGAAAAATCAGTGATTTTTGACTTTCTGCCCAGACTAATAAACTTCTTCATGTTTGCAAAATCCTCCTTTCACTTTTGGTTGTCCTGGCCTCATCTACTGCATGAAAAATCGGTTCACATTTCTCCTCTCAGACATGTAGAGTCGTTAGAGGTTTGTCTCCATTTTTGTAATAGAACTAAGAGGGGTTGTGGGAGGGTGTGCAGTATGAACACAGGGTACAAGGCTCCACTGAACCTTGCATTCTTGATTAGAATTTTGGCCACAGTCTCTGGGCCTGATTAGGTATATCTCACTTTTGCAAATAACCTCAAACTATTGACCAGCTACTTATTTGTTTTTAATCTCTGACACCATGGGAACACCAAACTTCCATTGCTCAGCCAATCGGCATATTTATTGGAGTTACTGTTCTGAGCAGACACAAGACCTGACTGAGACAGAACCCAAGCCCTTAGGGGATGACAGGAGAGAGAGAGAAAAAAAGTGAATGTAGATTTATGTGTCAGTGCATGTGTGAATTTTTCTTGGAAATGACTCTTTTACTTGCACCCAAAGGATCTGAGATGCAATAAAATGTTGTAAGAGAAGAGTTCTCCCTAATAAGCTCTGTAGACAACTGGGATGCTTGAGTGAGGGGCTGAATCTCAATGAACCTTGATTTCCTTATCTGTGAAATAGAAAGGACAATGTGGGCTTGGTATGAAGATTAAATAAAATAATGTACAAAATAATTTAGTGTGGTGCCTGGCACCTAGTAGGTTATTCATACATGTTAGCTATCACAAGAAGGAGGCAGAGAAGAAGAAAAGACAGAATTGGTGCAGGGGATTTTTCTAGAAGTTATCATACCTTGTGAGTCCTAGATGCTCTGGGGCTAGGGAAGTCAAGGAAGGCTGCCTGGAGGAAGTGAGATAGGATTTGGCCCTTGATTCAAATTAAGAGAACTGCTGAGTGTCAGGTCCGAGCAAGGGTGGGGTAAATGTAAGGGAAAGAAGGATAGAAATTGGGCTAAGGATAAGTAATGTTTAGTCTTACTGTTAGAGACCGAGGTTGAGGAAACAGTACTATTCAAGCACAGAGAATTAGTAGAATCCAGTCACCTAAATGGTGGCAAGGAGAAGTGGCTAGGACAGATGGCCTACATTGCCTGAAAGTGAGTGATGAATTTGACAGAGGGAGTCTTGGATCAAAACAAGTAGTTCCTCCAGAGTGTTATTAGAGCAGGCTTCCCCAGCCCACTTGCCCTTCAGTGCAGGTTCATGTGAGCTCACTGTGGTCAGTGACTGTGCTCATCAAAGACAAAGGCAGTACTGTTTCCCTGTCAGTCGTCCCAGCAATCAGCCCCACATGGAGTCGCTGCTCACTAAACACAGTCTCTTGGAACCATGGAAGGGGAAAAAGTCACTCTCCAGCAATTGCCCCTCCCATTCTGCATCTATCAGCCTTCCTTTCTCTTCCACAAGGCCATGTTCTCCACAGCTCTATGTGATGTTTTCATTCAGGGAAGAGAAAAGAGGACAAGGGTGGGCCTTCTCTTATAAATCTTTTACTTCTTCTAAAACCACTTTTGAGATAGAGGTTGCTGTAGTCAAAGGAATAAAGAAATGAGAATTTTTCAAGTGCAAGCTTTGCTCTCTCTACAGTTATGACTTACAGTTAAGTCTTTAAACTTCTCTCTGCCATGTTTTCCTCGTGTATGAATCTGAGTATGAACAACTGCTTTATCAGGCTACAGTGAACTTCAGATAGTTACCATTTCTGGTACTTTTCATCCATTCCTCAAGATCTGTATGTCCATTTCTTTTTCTGAGACTCCTTTTCCTTCACACTGGATAACTTCATTTTGCATTTCTTGGTAATGCAGGTCTGGTGGCAATGACTTGGCCTAGCTTATTTTTATCCCAAAATGTCTTTATTCCACCTGCATTATTGAAGGATATATTTGCTGGATATTGAATTCAAGATTGACATATTTTTTTTCTCTTTTAGTGCTTTATGAATGTTCTTGCCCTGGCTTTTGGCATCCATGGTTTCTGATGAAGTGTTTACAGTCAGATGAAAGGTTTTCTCACCTATGCTATGTGCCTTTTTTTTTTTTTTGGCTAATTTTAAGATTTCTTTTTATCTTTTCTATTGTTTGACTATCATGTGCCCAGATGCAATTTCCACTGATTTTTATCCTATTTCATTGTACTGAGCTCCTTCCCAGAATGTTCTCTGTTACTTTCATTGTTGCATTCTTAGTGCCTAGAGAGGAGCCTGGCTCTGCCCTGTGAGGTTCAGAAAGGTGCCCTTTTCCCAGATCATGCAGCCATTGGGTTTTAGGAGTCAGAAATTGGAACCACTTCTCTTCAACTCCTTGCTTGTGTTTCTACCCTACACCAAGGCAGCCCAAATTCACATTGCATTGCTCCTATTAGTTGATGTGCTTTCTCTACAGCTAGCATTTCCCAGTTAGGAATTTCGAGTCATCCTCTCCGTTGGTCTATTTCCGTTGGAAGCAAGACCTGACTTTAAAGTACATAATTTGCATCAAATTAATAGTAACCTTAAAACAAGATGAGCTCTCTCTTCTTTACATGAAAATATTAGATTCTGTAAAAGGGACCTAGCACGAGAGAAACTGTAGTCTAATAGAACTTTTCTTTGAAAATGAGAGGATCAAAAAAGTTTTAAAACCATGTTAAAGTTTATTTCTTCAGTTACCAAGAGGAAAAACAAACATGTATGGACCCATTTTTATTTATAGCAGAATTCACTTTATACATCATGATTTTCAAGATAAATCGAACGAGTCCCATCCCTTAGATCTTTCGCATGTGAGTACCAGGTACAAAGAAGTACCAAACAAATGAAATGAGTAATTGAAACACACTTGTAGAATATTATATTCCTAAACGTCTGCATGTTTTTCAAATGTACTCTTATACATTGTTTCATTTGATCTTCTGACATTTTTGTGAGGAGTATGTGATATCTATTATTATTATTAAACCTACATTTTACAGTTAAAGTTTCAGGGAGTTATTACTAATAAGTAGAAGAGCAAAGATTTAGATTTGGATCTTTTAAAGCTAAATCCTGTTTCCTTAGGGTTCACCAGGCTGCTTGAAGCAGTTATATACAGATAAGGTAAAATATTTGCTCCAGCTAAGACTAGAGTGGGTAATTTGAGTATCAGATGGGGCAGTGCTAGTGAATGTTCATGTTTACATGAGGTGAGATGGAATTGGTTGGGAACCCATGTGAATGTGCAATGTGCACATGACATATACACATATGTACACATTCATATGCATACGTTTTTACATATGGACACATACATACATTCACATGTGTATGTTTAATACACTTGGGAACATGCATATATATATATATATATAGCTGGGAGAATCTTAAAGTATGATAACATCATAAGCTGACTGAATGAAGAAGAGATGAGTTGAACTTTGGGAGAAGAATCAAGATTGAAAAGAGGAAAGGTTAGAAGAAAGGAGAAATGGTCGCTGCTGCCAGTCAGCCCATTCAACAGGGATAGAAAGGGTTTAGCACTCCAGACACTATTGTCTCTGCACCCATGGAGACTTGTCTCATTGATCCTGGCACTCTTTCCCACTAAGCTTGGATATAACCACAGTCTTCAAAACTGCACTCCAAGAAGCCACTGCCAATAGATCAGAGATAGCACCTGAAAAACCTTCCAACGCCACCATAGGAAATCCTCAACAACTCCATTCTCACAATATTTTTAACTGAGCACAGTAAAACTTGGGGACCTCCCCTTTAAGTTCTTTCATTCAGTAAATCATTGAGCTGCCAATATAATTTGTCCTCAAGCTAGCTCCTCTTTCTTCAGATCTTAACTTAGGTTTCACATCGCCCAAGAAGCTTTCTCGTGACCCCATTTACAATATAGTAGCCCTCCCAAGTCTCTATCTGGATGGCCCGAATGAGCTTCCTTCACAGCATTTGTTTTTTGCTTGCTGTGTGTCCTGTCTCCCTCGCTGGACTGAAACAGAGGACTGCTGAGTTCTCCTTTGTATCTCTAGCAAAATGCATGTGATTCAGTGATTCAATGAGTATATCAGCAAATGAATAAATGAATGAACACACTTTATGCCTGACCTCAGCTGGCTCAGAGTCTAGGGTGAAAGTCTTTCATGTGAACAGACAAACAATACTATCAACACCATCAACAAGCCCAAACAGCACTGGAGCAAAGTGCTAGGAGAGAACAGAGAGAAGGCAACTGGAAGACTTCCCAGAGAGATGATTCTTGAAGACTGGGTAGAAATCAGCAAAGCAAAGATGTAAGAAAGGATACTGAAGCTCAAAAGCAAATTTAAAATGATAGCACTGAGGATGAATCAGCTGAAACAAAAGAAGGTGTCATTAGGGTGGGAATGCAAAAGTGGCCAGTGAGGAGGCCACGGAGGCCAGAGGAGGCTACATCAACAATAGCCCCCCACTAATTGCTTTTTCAGGGGCCTCCAGCCCAGCTCCCACAGCTCTGACTCTCACACTGCTTCCCTAGGAATCCTGTTCATTTTTATAATGAACGTGCTTCTCTTCAGTAGACAGTTTAAGCCCAGAAATGGAATAAGATTATCTTCATGTTTATTTTAGTCTCACTCTAAGGATTTTATCTCTAGTAAACCCACCATCAGGGGTCACCATAGCAGGACACGATAGGAAGAGCCACTTTCAAAAAAAAAAAAAGAAAGGCAATTATTTTACCCAAACCCATTAAACTGTCATGAAGTTATTCCTTATTTACAAATGCAGATTCATTGCCCCAAGAAAGGAGGGCAGAGATGAAATCCTGAGGTACACGACAGTTTTGGTGTCTGGACTTTAGGGAAAATTTTTTAGGGTTTTATGAAGAATTAGCTTTCATACTAAACTTTATTAAATTCTATCCCTGAATTCCTTCCCCTTTGGAAAGGACCTCTCAGCCATTAAGCCTGGAGAACAGCCCACATCGGATGAATTCCAAATGAAATGTAGTGGAGGGTCTGGAATTCTCTGAACACAGACAACAGAAGTCTCATTAAATGTGTAAAGACGCTCGCAACAAAGCCCGCCTCACTTAAAGCCCAAGAATGGAGAGATTGGGGGTGAGGCCTAGGCAGGGGTCTCAGGGGCACACACACAAAGAAGGCTGCACCGAGAAAGCAAACACCACTCTCCCTCATGAGATTTTCCTTCCCCAATTGCAAAGGGAAAATCATTTGGAAATGCCAATTAGCCTCAATTCTTTTTGTCCATTTTAATTTTCTTTCCCTTACCAAATCAAGATCTGTGACGGCTTAATCGCAACTCAAATTCTGGACAAATATGAAGAGGCAAAAATGGTTTAAAAGAAAAAAAAGCTGAGAGAAACCCTAGCCTGGGACCCAAGTATTTAATTTACCTTGATGTAATAAGTACATTGGTATTATCTTGAAAAAGAGAAGATTATGTTTTTGGACAAAAAGAGAAAATCCCTTCACTTTCACCCCCTATATCCTTTCCAGGAAACAAAAATAATTAATTCTCAGTTGCCAGAAATGTAGAATATAAATTTTGGGGGTATTCCTTTTGGGTTTTTTTTTGTGGGGGTCCATTTTCAACAGCAGTTTTTCCTCAAAATATAGCCAATGTTGCAAAGTTAGTAGGCAAACCACTTACTCTCTTCTCAGGCCCAACAAGCTTAGAGAACATAGATTCTGTGAAGTTTGATTCTACTACAAAAGAACAGCCTAGAAAGTGTACAGAGGGGCAGAACGACATGGTTGAGAGCTCCCTGGAGGCAGATTAACAAGAAAATATTCTTTAGCTAAATTAGTACTGAGCCCTTTGTTGATGCTTAGTAAATAGTCCCAATCAGGGTGTGTCTTCAAAGCTCACACTTGCAACTTGTTCACAACTTGATGTTTCTAGAATTGCAATGTGTCTCTTTTTATGATTTATTTATTTATTTATTTGACAGAGAGAGATCACAAGTAAGCAGAGAGGCAGGCAGAGACAGAGGAGGAAGCAGGCTTCCTGCTGAGCAGAGAGCCCGACACGGGCCTTGATCCCAGGACCCTGAGATTATGACCTGAGCTGAAGGCAGAGACTTTAACCTACTGAGCCACCCAGGCGCCCTAGAATTGCAGTGTGTCTTACAATTAAAATGTTCATTTATTTAATGTAGTAGTGCTTCTTTTGTTCTTGCAAGCTATTATTAATTTGACAGTGAATTGTATAGTGACACTTGAATATTCAAAAAAATATTATTATTAGTTATCACTATTGTTATTAGGTAAAGTGAAGAAATGACACAGGAAGACACCATATGGGAAGAGACTTTGCCTGGAGGATTATTAAATGAGTAATTAAGTGGCCATATCATGAAGGCTCTTAAGTGCAATGCTCTGAGTTTGTAAATTTATGGTCTGTAATGTTTAATGTATTTTGAACAATGGAAACCTTTATATACCTAGAGACAGTTATAACAGTGACATGAAGGGAAGAGAAAAAGGACAAGAGGATGGAGAAATGAGGTGTTAGAGAAAGAGAGAAAGAGGCATTTGAAGATGTCTTGCTAAGGGAACTTGAGCTAGAGTAATATCAATGTCCAGATGGAGACAAAGAGCAAGATTTGAGTGATTTTGGAAAGTAGAACGGTCACAATTTGGTGACCCACTGGACGCAGCCTTCCTTTGTTTTTCATGGATGGGAAACCAGACATGGATGTTCAGTTTCCTCAGTTTGCATGAAGTTTACAATGGAAAGCTCCAAATAGGCCTCCAGGCTAAAGATCTAGTAAATAAAAACTTTGGAAGCTCTATGCTCTGCAATGCACACTAAATCTCTCAACTACTCAGCCTGAGACCCCTAGAGTACAAAAGGTATGCCAACACATGAAGCATCCCTGAAAACAAAGAAAAATGGTTGCTCATGCTGCAGAGACAAGTTTTAAAGGTAGCTTGTGTCAGAAGGAGGAGATGCATAGAATGATATCCAGAGAATGTCACCTGCACACAAACCTCACCAAGGACAATATCACATCTGAAGTTGAAGAGGTTCTCAGCTCTTAAAAAATCGATTATGGAGATCTAAACTAAGTAGGAAAATCCATCATTCTGTAGATTATCGTGGCTTTAAGGTAAAATCCGGATTTCTTAGTCCCATATACAACTAATCATTCTTCCTCCAAGCTTTATGCACCTAACTGCATAATTATTAATAACAACTACCATTTACTGAGCATTTGCTATGTGCAAGGCATTTTGCTAAGCACTTTACATTATCTCATTTAATTCTTAGATTAATTTTATGTGATTTATCATCATCATCATCATCATCATTTCTCATTTATAGATGAGAATACTGAGGGTCCCAGAGATCAGACAACTTGTCTGAAGTCAAAGTATTTGTAAACGGCAGATCTGAGAATCAAACTCAAGTCTAGCCTATAATATAACCACGAACCTCCTCTAGGACCAACACTCTCACAGAATACAACTAAAATCTCTGGAAAATTTTTTAAAAATATTTGAAAGCAATACAGAATAATTAAAAGCAAAAAAATATTGTAGGAGAGGAGAACTGACATTGAGAACAGGCTAAAATTCCAGTAGAGGAGTCCTGGGTGGCTCAGTCAGTTAAGCATCTGACTCTTGATCTCTGCTAGGATCTTGATCTCTTAGTCATGAGTTCAAGACCCATAATGGGCTCCATGGAGGCTGCTTAGAAAAATTAAACTAAATTAAATTAAATTAAGTTAAATTAAATTAAATTCCAGTAGAAAGCCCAGTCTTACTGTGTTAAAGAACCAAAGAACAGACTTGAAGGCAATTCAGACACTGAAAAGTATGGAGGATAATCCCAGGAAGGAGAAAGCCAGAAATAGAGAGCTCTAATTTCTATGTATAAACCATGTCCAAACCTCTGGCTATACCCTAAATCATGAAAACATGAAGCCTACTACAAGCAGATCAGTGAAGAATAAAAGATTCAGTTGACATTAAAGCTTCCACCCAACACAGAGGAACCAATGTTTGCAGCTGGAGTGCAGCCCAGTTAGGTGTCCTCTAGGAAAACAACAACAATAAAATCCACTTTTTGGAAGAATATATCCAGACCCAAATTCTCTACAACATAGCATTCACAGAGTCCAGGACACAATCCAAAATTGATCAATATACAAAGAAATAGGAAAACGTGATGCATTTTTAAGAGAAAAGGCAAATGAAGACCACCCTGAGATGACCCAGAGATCGGAATTAGCAGATAAGTCTTTTAGAGCAGCTACTTAACTATATTTAAGAATATAGAGAAAAATATACCATAATGGATAAGAAGGTAGTAAACTCAGTACAGAAGCAGAAAACATAAAATAACCAAATGGAAATTCTAAAACTGAAAAACAAATACCTGGAATAAAAAATTCCCTGGATATGACAGCAGTGGACAATGAACATAAAAACAGATCAATGGTAATAATTCCAATATAAAGAACAAAAAAAGGAAAAGAATTTTTTATAAAAGAGAGAGAAAGAATCTTAGGGCTATAGATAATATCAAAAGGTTTTTTTTTTAGGGCACCTGGGTGGCTCCGTGGGTTAAAGCTGCTGCCTTCGGCTCAGGTCATGATCCCAGGATCCTGGGGTCGAGGCCCACATCAGGCTCTCTGCTCAGCAGGGAGCCTGCTTCCTCCTCTCTCCTCTCTCTCTGCCTGCCTCTCTGCCTACTTGTAATCTCTCTTTGTGTCAAATGAATAAATAAAATCTTAAAAAAAAAGGTTTTTTTTAATTATTATGCTATGTTAGTCATCATACAGTACATCATTAGTTCCATGATTCATTGTTTGCATTTAACATCCAGTGCTCCATGCAACACGTGCTCTTCTTATTACCCATCACCAGGCTAACCCATACCCCCACTCTCCTCCCCTCTAAAACCCTCAGCTTGTTTCCCAGAGTCCATAGTCTCTCGTGGCTCATCTTCCCCTATGATTGCCCCCCACTCCGTTCATTTTTCCCTTCCTTCTCCTAATGTCCTTCATGCTATGCCATATGTTCCACAAATAAGTGAAACCATATGATAATTGACTTTCTCTACTTGACTTATTTCACTAAGCATAATCTGCTCCAGCTCTGTCCATGTTGATGCAAAAGTTGGGTATTCATCCTTTCTGATGGCTGAGTACTATTCCATTGTATGTATGGAGCACATCTTCTTTATCCATTCATCTGTTGAGGGGAATCTCAGCTCTTTCCACAGTTTGGTTATTGTGGACATTGCTGCTATGAACATTTGGATGTATATGGCCCTTCTTTGCACTACACTGCATCTTTGGGGTAAATACCCTGTAGTGCAATTGATGGGTCATAGGGTAGCTCTATTTTTAACTTTTTGAGGAACCTCCACACTTTTTTCCAAAGTGGTTGTATCACCTTCCATTCCCACCAACAGTGTAAGAGGGTTCCCCTTTCTCCACAACCTCTCCAACATCTATTGTTTCTTGCCTTGTCAATTTTTGCCATTCCAACTGGTATAAGGTGGTATCTCAATGTGGTTTTCATTTGAATTTCCCTGATGGCTAATGTCAAAAGGTCTTATATGAATATAGTGAAGACAGAAAAGAAGAGGAGCAAGAGAACAGGCAGGAAAAATAGACTTAAGAAATAATGACTAAAATTTCCCAAATTTATGGAAGATATAAACTACAGAGTCAGGAATCTCAGTGAACACCAAGCAAGATAAATAGGAAGAAACATATGCCTAGGAACATCATAGTGAGACTGATGAGAGCAAATATAAAGAGAAAACCTTGAAAGCAGCCAAAGAAAAATGGCACATTACTATAATTAACTGAGCACTAACTTTTCATCAAAAGCCAGAAGACAGTGAAATAAAACCATTTAAGTATTCAAAGAAAACTACTCTCAACCAGATTTCTATATCTACCAAAAATAGACTTCAATAATGCAGACAAACTAAAGACATTTTCAGATATAAGAAAATTCACTGGGGCGCCTGGGTGGCTCAGTTGTGAAGCATCTGCCTTTGGCTCAGGTCATGATCCCAGGGTCCTGGGATCGAGCCCCACATGGAGCCCAGCATCTGGCTCCCTGCTCTGCGGGAAAGCCCACTTCTCCCTCTCCTACTCCCCCTACTAGTGTTCCCTCTCTCACTGTGTCTCTCTCTGTCAAATAAATAAATAAAATCTTAAAAAAGAAAAAGAAAAAGAAAAGAAAAGAAAAGAAAATTCATTGCCAGGAGAATTGAACTGCAAAAACAAACAAACAAACAAAAAGCTACAGGAAGTCCTTCAAGCTGAAAGGGAATAAACATCAAATGATCTTCAGGGAAAAATGAACAGAGTCAGAGGGGTAAATATGTGGGTAAATATAAAGGGCTATTTTTCTCCTCTCAATTTGTTTAGTACATACAATCGTTTAAAGCAAAAAACAATATTGTATTGTGGCAAACATAACATATGTAGATATAATACATGAGAAGTATAGCATAAAGGATGAGAGAGTTATGAAATATAGTAATATTAATTCTAATTATACTGTTAAAAGTTAGGGATGTGCAGTTGTAATTCCTATAGAAATCACTACAAAAAATGCAAAGAAATACAGCTAAGTAGCCAATAGATAAAATGTTATTCTAAAAAAAATATTCAGTTAATCCAATAGAAAGCAGAAAAAGAGCATAGGAACAAAAACCAAAAGGCACAAATGGAAAACAGCTAGTAATATTGCAATATCAAATTCAACCATATCAAAAATTAAATTAAATATTAACAAACTAAAGACTCCAATTAAAAGGGAGAGACTGCTAGAACAAATTTAAAATGCAAGACCCAGGCATATGCGGTCTACATGAGATAAACTTAAATATAAAGCCACAGATAGAATGAAGTAGAGGGAACGGAAAATACTTGTCATGCAAACAGTAAGCATAAGAAGGCTGGAACAGCAGTACTACTAGATAAAGTTGACCACAAGGCAGAGGAGACGACAGAGTTGAAGAGGAGCATTTGAAAATGTTGAAATGCTCAATTTTTCAGGATGACATGAAAATCATCAATGTGTTTGTGCCTCATTAACAGAGTTTCAAACTACATAAAGCAAAAATTGATAGGAGCAAAAGGATATACACTCCATAATCAGAGTTAGAGATTTTAACATACCCTTTCCAGAAATTGGTAGAGCTAGACAAAAAATAGGCAAAGACATAGAAGATATGAACGACACTACCAGCCAACCTAACCTAATTCATAATTTAGAGAACACAACACCAGCAACAGTAGAATGCCTGTGCTTCCTAAGTGCATGTGGTATGTTCAACAAGACAGGTCACAGATACGGCCATGAAAAATGACTGAAATAATGCAGGGTAGGTGTTCTAATGAAAAGAAATAAAATTGGAGAGCAAAAACAATAAGATATAGAGAAAAATTCCAAATACTTGGAAATTAACACACTTCCAAATAACCCGTGAGTCAAAGAACAAATCATATGATGTAGGAAGTGAGAAAATATGTTGAATTGAATGAAAAAACAATATATTCAAATTTGATAGATGTGGCCCAGAGAAAAGTTTATAGATGTAAATGTTTGTATTATAGAAGAAAAACAAAGAGTATTAGTTTGTTAAGATTGCTATAACAAAGCCCACAGACTGGGTGGTTTAAACAGGAGAAACTTATGTTCTCATGATTCTAGGGGCTAGAAGTCCAAGATTAAAGTGTCAACAGGTTTGGTTTCTTCTGGGGCCTCTCTCCTTGGTGTATAGATGGCATTTCATCTCTTTTTTCATGCAATCTTTCCTCTGTATCCACGTCCTCATTTCCTCTTCTTACAAGGAGACTGAGCATATTGGATTAGAGCCCACCTAGTTACCCTTTAACTTACTCACCCATCTCCAAATAGTGCCCCATGCTGAAATAGTGGGTGTTAGGACTCCAATATATGCATAAAGGGGAGACAATTCAGCCTAGGAGGAAGGGTCATAAATCAATGACCCAATACTCCAACATAAAAAACTAATGAGTAAAGTTAAATAATAATAATAATAATAAAAAGAAGAAACTTAGAAGAAAGGGAAGAATAAAGATTTTTTATCCATTTTTTAAAAACACAAACAATAGAGAAAATTAACATGGCCAAAAGTTGAGTTCCTGGCTTTCAGGAAATTCCTAACAAGGCTGACTAGGACAAAAAAGAAAGAAAACACCAAGTACTAATACCAGAAATGAAAGATCAGGATTAGCATTACAGATTTTACAGATGTAAAAATGATAATAATGGAATTTTATGAGCATGGTTGCACCAAAAAATTTCACAACTTAAGTGAAAGGGACAAATTTCTTTAAAAATATGACTGGAAACTGACACAATAAGAAACAGAAAATCTGCAGAGTCACAGACCTATTAAAGAAATTAAACTCATTATCAGAGAACTTCCAACAAATGGAAGTATAGTTCACAGTTTCAATGATGCAATACATCAAACATTTAAGGGAAAAAAACACTATCTGAACTTTTTTATAAAATTGAGGGAGAATGCATACTTCTTAAGTTACTTCATGAGACCAGCATAACTCTAAAGCAAAACCTGACAAAGATATTATAAAAGTTACAGGCCCGTATTCCTCATGTTTATAGATGTAAAATCCTTAACCAAATATTCTCAAATTGATTGCAGCAATGTACAGGAAAACGATAATACATTACACCCAGGTTGAATGTATCCTAGAAATGCCAAGTTTTAACATTCAAAAAGTAATCAGTGCAATTCAACATATTAAAATAATAAAGAAAAAAAACACACATGATGTTTTAATAGATTTGAAGCATGTGCATGTAAAATGTATACACGTACAAAAGGATACCGCTCAATGATAACATGGAATGAAGTACCACTGCAAGCAATAATACAGATAAATCTCAAAACACTGAAAGAAACCTTACACAAAAGAGGATAAAACATAAAAATCCACTTCTAAAAATTTTAGAACAGGCAAAACTAATCCATGGTGGAGAAAGATCAGACTAGAACAGGCAAAAATATCTATGGTAGAGAAAGATCGGAACAATGGTTGCTTCTGAAGGTGCAGGAGTAGGAAATGATTGGGAACAGTCAAGAGTGAATTTTCTAGGGTGATGGTAATGTTTTATATCTTGATAGAGCAATGGATGACATGTTCATCAAAACTCACTGAATGGGAGGTGCCTGGGCGGCTCAGTGGGTTAAGGCCTCTGCCTTTGGCTTAGGTCATGATCTCAGGGTCCTGGGATCGAGGCCCGCATTGGGCTGCCTGCTCAGCGGGGAGCCTGCTTCCTCTTCTCTCTCTGCCTGTCTCTCTGCCTACTTGTAATCTCTCTCTCTCTCTGTCAAATAAATAAATAAAATCTTAAAAAAAACAAAACCTCACTGAATGCTACACTCAAGATTAATGCATTTCATTACATGTAAATTTTATATCAAATGAAAAATTCTCAAAGGATCACAAATATCCAACTCTGTTTAATGGCATGCATGCAAAGGGTTTAGGGGAGATTGTACTGATACGTGCAACTTACCAAAAATGCGTTTAAAAATGTATCAGTGGGTAGACAGATAGGTAAATGGTAAAACAACTAAATTGTTAATCCTAAAATTTAGTGATATATGTTCACTGTAAAATAACTTCAACTTTTGAGTATGTTTGATACTTTTTATAATAAAACAGTGGGGGGGGAGGAATAAGAGATCAGCATGCACAGAGAGAGAAAAAAGGCCTCAAGTCTGTTCAACTCCAAAATCCAATCTCTCAACTCTTAGATGTTTATATCTTCCTTATGAATTCAACTAACTGAGCTACTCTCATTCCCCCATCAACCCCACATTTTCTCAGCTCTTTGCCTTTGTACAAGGATTTTTTCCAACCTATAAAACTCCTTCTTGCTGAATTTTCATGAGCAAACCCTATGAAATTAGCAGCAAATCCATTCTCTTCCATTCTACAATTCCCTCCCTTACATTGTGCAAGAACCCCAGAGACTTTTACAGTTCAGAAGGTGTTACCCTGGTTTCCCACCCAAGGGACAGAAGGAACAAGGGACTGATCAGCCACTATGTTGCCACTGAAGACTGGCCCTGAGGATCCAACACCTGGCAGCTATGTCAGCTCACTATCTCACAGTGGCTCCTGGACCACAGTGATCCTGGCCACTCAGGGTTCAGCTCTGTAATGCTTACTTACATGATGGGAGCTCAGATCCTCAGCTTTTCTGATGTATTTGAAGTCTAAGCCCTCCCAGAAGCACTGAGTCAGGATGGCCTATGATGTCTGGCAGCTCTTGGACCCAGAACTGCTGTCTCTTTTCCCTCTGGGGTCAAGCAGCTTTTCTTTACACCTTCAAAAACACTCTTTTCTCCAAATTGGAGGGCTGTATATCACCATTCTATGTGAGTAATAATAATCACAACACTCTACTACTACTACTTCTACTACTACTACTAATAATAGTTCTTGGTGACTTAAAAGTGGTGTATTCTTCCAAGAGAAACTTTCCAAGTGGGTGTGAGATTTCCATACCCATTGCAGCAGGAAGAATTGGGTGGGGAGAGAACGGAGGTATGCGGGAGGTACCACTTTCAATGTTTCCAAGAGCAATATTATGACACCTATCACACTGAGAAATAATTTTTAAAGCACGAGTTTTAGTTTTTGATGGAGTATTCCACTACTTGTATGTATGAATATCTTCAAACGTATGTTGATACTATGGTGATTAATAAAATACAAATTAAGTTAAAGACATTGCTAATTCATAGTGACTTCTATCATTTCCTATATATCAGTTCATGAGTATCAAATGTCCAGCAACTCTTGTACCTGTGAGTAGAGGTGGTCGGTAATAATGCAAATTTTAGGATACTAAGATAGTGTTTATACTCAAAACAAAGTGTGCCATTCATCTAATACTCTTCCCCTTGTTTTATCTAATATCTTTATTCATCCCCTTGTTATTTTTTGAGCCTCTCCCATGTACACCACAATATACTTAGGTGTCACACCTACTGTTATGAGAAATATAGACATTTTCCCTTATTTCAAGAAGGCCAGAAGTTACCTAGCACTGCCATGAATTAAGCCACCACCATATGAGTGGTAAGCACCACTTTAAGGAAATACCGAGTAGTAAGGGAGGAATTATCAGGGCAACCTAACTAACCAGAGGAGGATCCAGCAAGATTTCACAAAGAGAGCTACACTTAAGCTCAGGCTTGAAGGATATGCAGCCATTAGCCAAGCAAAGAAGTAAAGGAAAGAATATTCTGGAGTAGATCAGGGAAGGACTTGGATAATGGCTAGCAGCAAGAAGAAGAGACACTTGAAAGTAAGGCTGAAGGATGTTCTATAGTGTGCTATTCCGGGGGCAAGGGGGAGATGAAGTTGGCGAGGCAGGCAACAGCCCAATACTAAGGGACTTTAGGAACCATGTTAAGTTTGAGAAAACTGAGCACCAAAGCATACCAAGAAACTTACTCAAGGGAACAGAGCAGATTAGGCACAGAGCCAGGTTAGACTCCAGCCTCTCCAGGTTTTAAACTAAAACCTGCCTGTTAACTCCTCCCTCCCTTAAGGACTGAGGGCAGCCATTTCCGCAGAAGTAAGATGACATGCGGGGGACCTGAGCCCAAGCCTGTGTCATTGACTAAGTGCAAACAGTAGGTGAGAATGCGTTGGTCCTTATCACCCACCTGGGACTGTGGGGGCTAATTAATCATAGTGACAGCTCCCTGGATGCAGTCAAAAGGATTATTTTTTTCCTGAATGCTGCTAGTTTAACCTGCCCAAGGCAAGACTTCACTTTATGACACCAAGACGAAGCCTTGTTGAAAATGATGAATGCCTTTTGGAAAAGAATAACATTTTGATAAAGGCCCTTCCAACCAGCCTCCAGGTTAGAATAGAGCAGTTTTCCTTGAGTGTTTTTACAGTCATTTTACAAGAAAGCCAGCTTTATCTCTGGTCTCCAAATCAACTAACCCAGATAGGCCTTTTACGATTAAAAATCAAATAAATAACTTGCCTTTGTATCTGGCTTCTCGTGAGTAATTACAGCAGGAGCTGCCACTTAGACCCCAACTTTCTGCCAAAGCCTTGTGTGGATCTCATTATTCTAGCTTCTGACTCCCCAGCAGCTCCTGAAGATCATGATTTGGGTTTAAGCTGCAAACAGGGCCTCTCCTTTGCCCAGAAAATAGATGTTAGAAGAGCTTTGGGGGCTTTTTGCTGCACAGTGTGACTTTATCCTGTTTTTTGGCATTAAATTTAGCCTTTTTCTCCTTCTTATAATCCTCCATTTTCTTGATTAGAAAATGTTTCAGTGTAAAGAGAAAGAAGAAGAAAAGAGACGGAGGGAGGAAGACAGGCAGAAAAGTGACTTCCAGAAAGCACTGGGAAGCCTACTGATGAGAAGGAGAAAAATGTCCCTTTTTTGTTGCATCTGGGTGGAGGTGCCTCCTACCCCAGATATGAGATCTTTTGGTGACACCCCTCCCTATAGCCTGAATTCCACTTACTGGGTTGGTGGGGTGGAAAGAGGCTAAGAAGAAGCCCATCTGGGCATGTCCCAAGGAAGTCAATGCTGGCAGAGGGCAATACCCATCTCTGACTCAAAAGGGAATGTCAAGACTAAGAAAGGAGCCTACTTAGAAGCAGAGACTTTAAGCTTTGTTTGCTTACAAGGAGGAATCACCAAGACATAGATATCTCAGAAGTACATGCATGAAAAAAAAAAAAAGAAGTACATGCATGTGTGTGTCACACACCAAGGTATAAATGTTGTGCCCAAAATACAGCAACTAGCTATTATATACTATGAATAACTAAGGAGTAGATTGAACCTGCCTTTAACTGTTTCCGCCTCCTTTGCCACTTCTATATGCAATTTACTTATATCATAGAATATCATTACTAGTTACTATTAGCATACTTAGATCCTTTTAAAAAAAACCTTTGGGTAAAAAGGCTTTGAAAGCTAAAAGGGAAACAGGCCTTATAAAGGTATATATTCTTTATCCCAATAATTCTACTTTATTTTTTTTTCTTTTTTTAAAGATTTTATTTATTTATTTGATACAGAGAGAGAGATTACAAGTAGGCAGAGAGGCAGGCAGAGAGAGAGGAGGAAGCAGGCTCCCTGCGGAGCAGAGAGCCCGATGCGGGCCTCGATCCCAGGACCCTGAGATCATGACCTGAGCCGAAGGCAGGGGCTTTAACCCACTGAGCCACCCAGGCGCCCTATCCCAATAATTCTACTTTATTTTTTTTTTCTTTTAGAGAGACAGAGCATGTAGGTGTGAGCAGGGGAGGAGGGGTAGAGGGAGAGGGAGCGAAAATCTTCACCAGGCTCTATGCCCCATGTGGAGCCCAATGCTGGGCTTGATTTCACTAATTGGAGATCATGACCTGAGCCAAAATGAAGAGTTGGACACAACCAACTGAGCCACCCAGGTGCCCCCAGTAATTCTACTTTATGCTAAGAATTTAAACTATGGATATATCTGAGCATACCAAAGATTTACCTATAGGACCACTGCTAAAAAACATGTTTTTGTCCTCCCAAAAACCCTAATCCTTTTTGCAGTGGTGTTTGGAGGTGGGATCTTTGGGAGGTGATTAGGTCATGAGGTTAGGGTTCTCATGATGGGATTAGTACCCTTATAAAAAAGATCCGAGAGAGCTCTCTTGTCCCTTCCACCAGATGAAGACACAAGGAGAAGTTAGCAGTTTGCAATCCAGAAGAAGCTCTCACTAGAACCCAACCAAGCTGTCACCTTGATCTTGGACTTCCAGCCTCCAGACCTATAAAAAATACATTTCTATTGTTAATAAGCCACCCAGTTTATTGTATTCTCTGACAGCAGCCTGAATGGACTAATTCAAGTATTAATTGCCAAGTAATTTATAATATAAATAACCAACAATATGGAATTATTGAAATCATGGTACATCATAAAAAATCAATCCTCTCAGGCTATTAAAATTATGTTGTTGGAGAATATTAAATTCACTTAAGCAGACAAGAAATATTTATTTGGCAGAAATGATGTATGAAATATGATATTCAAAGTGGAAGAAAACAGCAATTTATAAAGTTGAGGTCATAATATGCTTGCATTTTTGTAAAAAATTCATAAATATGTGTATAAAAATGTCTGAAAGACAGACACCAAAATGTTAGCCAGTGTTGGATAGATGGGAGGGGAATTATAGGTCATAGTAACATTTTTATTTATAATGAATATATATAAATTATGTAATCAGAAAAAAACTATTTTTTTCAATTCAAGTCAATTGTTTTGTTTATTCATACACAAAACATCTGATTTTTGCCATATGAATACTACTAATATTAACGATAACTTCTAGTTAAATAATAAGTGAGGGGCGCCTGGGTGGCTCAGTGGGTTAAAGCCGCTGCCTTAGGCTCAGGTCATGATCCCAGGGTCCTGGGATCGAGGCCCGCATCGGGCTCTCTGCTCAGCGGGGAGCCTGCTTCCTCCTCTCTCTCTGCCTGCCTCTCTGCCTACTTGTAATCTCTCTCTCTGTGTCAAATGAATAAATAAAAATCTTTAAATAATAAGTGAGTGGGTTTTAAAGTTTCCATCAACCTCAAGCAAAAGCTAACAATTAATATTCCATGGCCATAAGCCAGCTGATGAATTCTAACTCAGAATGTCACATAACCACCAGGACTTCCCAAAAGTCTCTATTGGCAAGGCAAACAGAGCTCAGTCAAGGTCAAATGCAAGCATAAGGAACTCTTCCTTTTGTCTGGGCAGCAACCCAATATTGTGACAATCCAAACTTAGGGGCTCTACATGCAGTCACCAGCTTCCCAGAAGGCCCTGCTCCAGATGATTCAGGTCAATATTTTCTGAGGCAGAATCTTTCCAGGTGTGAAAAGCACCAGCTAATGGGCTAAGTTAACCTTAGGGATATTATGATCCCTCTTCTACATGAATCGCATCTCAGTTACCCAGAAAGAGGTCAGAGTCATGACCCCATGATCTTTTTCCTTCAGTACATTCTCTGAGGAAAGGTGGGAAGAGCATGGATCAATTATCCAGGGAAGAGAAGAGAGGTAGGTGCTCTAATCAGGTACCCCACATGCTCTTAAAGTGTAAAGGGATTAGGCAGCATTAGATTTGAGGCTCCAGCCCTCCCCAGACACTCCTTTGACATTACATACATTTGAAGCTCTCACCTAGCCTGGAGGGTAGAGGTGACAGATGACTGTCTGAATCTCTTGGGAAAACAAACCAACAAACAACCTGAAAATGTCACCAAAGTGTATTAATAGTGTAGTGCCATGAGTATAAGCAGGGGCCCAGGCATGAGAGTGAATTTAAGCCCTTCTACTTACTGAATGACCTTGGGTAAATTATTCAACCTCAGTTTACTCGTCTGCAAAAGGGTGCATGGATGTATCTAACGAGGCTGTCATTGGAATTAACAATGAGATGGTGTAGCACTTGTCCCCAGTCAGGAATGCCTTGCAGTGAAAACTCCGGGAAAAGTAGATCTTCTTCACCTCAGCTCTTAGCACCTTCCTCTTAAGGTCAGGCTCAGCTAACAACTTTAGGGCTCCTACTGCTATTTCTCTACCATGTAACTCTCTGCACACTTGTTTCCTCCCCTCAAATAGGCTCCTCCAATTCACCAGTGACCTCAAAGCTCTCAGTCTTCTTTCCTCTTGAGTCACTGCTGCTCGTCTACCCACTTCTTATATCACCATCTTTGTGGAGCTCCCCCACGCTGATATTTCTCCTGACTTCTTCATCTCTTCTTAGTCTCTTTCCTCTTTCAGTGCATGGAGCTCACATCCTTAGGCATGAGGGAACTGGGGATTCAAATCCTGTGCTGGCCCTTCAGCTATATTAATTCACTAAGAAAATATTGAGGCCCTGGGGCACCTGGGTGGCTCAGTCAGTCAGGTGTCCAATTCTTGGCTTCAGCTCAGCTCATGATCTCATGGGTCATGGGATCAAGCTCTGTGGCAGGCTGCCCACTCAGGAGGGAGTCTGCTTGAGATTCTTGCCATCTGCCCCTCCCCTTAATTAATTAATTAAAATAAAATAAATACTTAAAAAAGAAAGGAAATATTGAGGCCCTACTGTGTGTTAGAACGCTGTTCTAAGTGGTAGGTATTCCACAATTAAACAAAACAGAGGGAGGAAAAATCTCTGCCCTTCACTAGAGTTTTAGCAGGAGAAACAGATTACGAACAATAAATAGTTGAAATAATTCAATACATCAGATGGTGAGAAATGCTCTCTTTCCTGAAACAGAAGGGAAAGGGGATGGGGTGTCACGGAGGCAGGTGCGAATTGCAATTCTAAAAAGGATGATCAGGGAAGGGCTCATGGAAAAGACAAAATTTAAGCAACATCCTTCAGCACACTTCCTAAATTTTAAGGGGCTTGGTTTTCCCATTTACAAAGTAAAGAAATAGTGGTTCCTCCTGGTAAGTTGTGAGCATTAAATGGGATAACGTGTCATCAACAGCATAACACTTGGTACTAGAAGCGCCCAGAAAGTTAGCCCCTTGTCCTTCTCTTCCCCTTTTCAGTCCCTAAACACAAGTGTTTTTTAAAGGAATGGGCAAAGCTCATCCTTCTTTGATAACTTTATCCCCTCCCACAGCTTCATCTCTTTTTTAGCTGCAAATGACCCTCAAACACCACATCCAAGATCTTCCTCTTGTGATAACCTGGGTGGTGGCACATCTCCACAGTCGTATAATTAGATGTTGACTTCTTGCTGTTTTTCCGGTGGGATCCAACTCCTTACTGTCAAAGGTGATATGTTTCATCTCTATAATCCCTAGAACCAGCCTAGGAACTAGCTCAGAGTCACCACTCAAGAAAATTTTATTAAATAAACAGATGAGTGACATATCTCCTATACTTCAGGTGAATATGGTCAGTTTATTATTTAATAATTTCCATCCAAATATCCTAACAGCACCATGTATAAACATGTATATAGGCACTTCTGTGTATCTAAAGATATTACGGATGCTACACATGTTGTTCTGTGACCTACATCTCTTTCCACTTAGCACTATGTTTCATGATTTCTGAAACATCATCAATGCTAAGATATGCCATTATTTTATGGATCACTAAGAAATAACAGTGCTGGGGCGCCTGGGTGGCTCAGTGGGTTAAAGCCTCTGCTTTCGGCTCAGGTCATGATCTCAGGGTCCTGGGATCGAGGCCCGCATCAGGCTCCCTGCTCGGCGGGGAGCCTGCTTCCCCCTCTCTCTATGCCTGCCTCTCTGCCTCCTTGTGATCTCTCTCCCTCTGTGAAATAAATAAATAAAATCTTTAAAAAAAAAAAAAAGAAATAACAGTGCTGCCTATTAACTATGATGCAATACATATCACTTAGAATTACTTTATAATTTACTTAAAGGGCTCATAGAGACTTAGGTTGTTACATACTATCTTTGCATACACATAAAAAGGAAAATAGTTATTCCTAAAACTTCTCATTTGGAGTTCAACTTGACTATGTGTCTTTTTGTCTGTTACCAATGTCAGTGTTTTTCCAAACACTTGCATGCTCTGTGGCATCAAAAACATTGGTAGTGTTGCATTTCTTACAAGAATCCAAGATACATTATAGCTGGTTCTTCGACGAGGTATACAATTATATAGACCTAGCCTATTTTTTATCTTCCTTTGATTCATCACATCCACCCATTGCCATGATTTTCTTCCAACCCAACCACTAACACTCATTCTGCCAGTTCTAACACTGGCACTTTTGAGATTTGCCTGTTTACACAGGAGATAAAAAGCTGCATTTTGGCTACAGCCAGGCCTCTGGCAATTGTAAGATACTGTCAATTGTCAGAGGCATCCCAATGACAAATATGTCAAATTGTTAAATAGGCATCTCAGAAATCTAGAAAATGTGTTATATCATAAATATTTGCTGTGCCATTTAATCCCAAAGGATTGGCTTAATGACTAATACATAACTAGCCCTGATAAACAGCCAACATACATTGAAATTGAGGGCTTTTCCATGTGCTAGACTTTGTCCTATTCTCTCCATATAGACTGTTACCTAATTCTCACACTACAGAGCATATGACGTTATCATTCTTTTAATGAGATGAAGAAACCAAGGCACAGTCAGGTTTGCTATTTGTTAATGAATAGCAAAACCAGAAAGCAAATCCAGGTGTTCTGAATCCAAAGTGCACAGACTCAACCTACACTAGTCTCCATTCTATAACAGCGTACGGGATGCATAATCTAGCAAATTAATACCATTGAATGGATCTTGATGTTTTCATTGCATAGAATGAAGCAATGGTCATTCTCACAGATAAATGTCTGTCAATATCTGCTGGCTATTTCCTCAGGATAATTTCCCAGATTGTCACTGTTGGGTCTAAGACACAAAAGCCTGTAAAGATTTTAATATTTAAGGCCACAGTGTCCTTCAGACAGGTTGTTCCAACTATACTCTCACCAAGAGCATGTGATAGGGCCCAGTTTCTCATAACCTTAAATATTAGGTATTATTGTGGGTTTTTTTAAATCTGTACCAATTTGAGGAGAAGCAAATGAATAGTCACCCCAATTGTTAATCTGACTTTAATTTTCTAGCAAGGTTGAAGGTGTTTTCATATGATTATCAGCCATGTGTGGTTCTTCTGTGAATGACAGATCTCCTCTTTAAGACTACAGAAGCTTCCCCCAAATTCGGGGATGCTTAGATTCTCAACACCTGAGCCCATGCATCCAGTTCTCCAGTGGTACCTCCCTGCTTTGTTCGGGCTCTAGGTCAGTGGTTCTCAACCTTGGCTACACATTACAACAACCCACGGAGCTTTAAAAATATTAAAGCCTGATATTTATCCCCAGAGTTATTTATTTAACTCATGTAGAGGCAGGCTCACCATTGGGATTTTTTTTTAAAGCTCCCCAGGTCATTCAAATGTGCAGGGATGCTGAGAAACGTGGCTTCAGAGAGATGTCCTACTAATGGTATACTAATGAGCTTCCGGAGATGCAGGAAAATTACCTTCCATTAGCATCTGCTCCTAGTGTGAAGAGCAGGAAGATGAGGATGCATATGAAAGACAGAGGTGAGGAGGGAAACAGATAAATTCATCTCCAGTACTATCTCATTTGTTTCACATATTGACTCTATAAATATTTTAATATCAACTATGATAATAATGGTGCACATTTATTGAACATTTACTATAGGTCAGGCTCTCTTCTAAACCCTTTACACATATTCCCTCTAATAACCCTAGGAGGCAAGTACTCTCTTTATTCCCACTGAAACTGAGGCACAGAGAGGTTAAGTCATTTGCCTACAGTCATACAGCAATTAAGTGGTAGAGGTAGGATCTATACATAAACAGGCTAGCTCTGGAGTTCCCCATCATAACACTGTGTGCCAAACACTGTGAAAGCTATTGGTATGTCATAATAAAAAAAAAACAGGTAACAGTTCCTGCTTTCACAAAGCTTAAAGCCTACCAGAGGATTATGAATATAAATGAATAAATGTGCAAGATCTGAAGGAAAAGTACAAGGTGCTATAAAAGAATATAACCATATATTCATGTTCATAAAAGCATTATTCACAATAGCCAAAAGATGGAAGGAAGAGAGTCCACCCATGAAGGAATGGATAAAGCAAAGTGGTCTACACATACAATGGGACACCATTCAGCCTTAAAAACGGAAGGAAACTCTGATAAATGCTGCAACATGGATGAACCTTGAAGAAAAATAAGCCAGTCACTCATCAAGATCAAAAGCTTTTGCACGGCAAAGGAAACACTCAACAAAACCAAAAGAAAACTGACAGAATGGGAGAAGATATTTGCAAATGACATATCAGATAAGGGGCTTGTATCCAAAATCTATAAAGAATTTATCAAACTCAACACCCAAAGAACAAATAACCCAGTCAAGAAATGGGCAGAAGACATGAACAGACATTTCTCCAAAGAAGACATCCAAATGGCCAACAGACACATGAGAAAGTGCTCAACATCACTCGGCATCAGGGAAATACAAATCAAAACCACAGTGAGATACCACCTCACACCAGTCAGAATGGCTAAAATCAACAAGTCAGGAAACGACAGACGTTGGCGAGGATGCAGAGAAAGGGGAACCCTCTTACACTGTTGGTAGGAATGCAAGTTGGTGCAGCCACTCTGGAAAATAGTATGGAGGTTCCACAAAAAGTTGAAAATAGAGCTACCCTATGACCCAGCAATCACACTACTGTATATTTACACTAAAGATACAAATGTAGTGATCTGCAGGGGCACGTGCACCCGAATGTTTATAGCAGCAATGTCCACAATAGCCAAACTATGGAAAGAATCTAGATGTCCCTCAACAGATGAATGGATAAAGAAGATGTGGTGTATATATATATGCAATGGAATACTATGTAGGCATCAAAAGAAATGAAATCTTGCCATTTGCAACGACATGGATGGAACTAGAGGGTATTATGCTAAGCGAAATAAGTCAATCAGAGGAAGACAATTATCATATGATCTCTCTGATATGAGGAATTTGAGGGGCAGGGCAAGGGGTCATGGTGGGGTATGGAGGGAAAAATGAAACAAGAAGGGATCAGGAAGGAGACAAATCATACAAGACTCTTAATCTCACGAAACAAACTGAGAGTTACTGGGGGGTGGGAGGGCAGGGATAGGGTGGCTGGGTTATGGACATTGGGGAGGGTTTGTGCTATGGTGAGTGCTTTGAAAGGTGTAAGCCTGATGATTCACAGACCTGTACCCCTAGGGCAAATAATAATATTTTTTTTAAAAAGGAATAAAATAAGCCAGTCACATAAGGACCACCACTGTATGACTCAACCTATATGAGAATAGAGTCATCAAATTCTTAGAGACAGGAAGTATAATGGTGGTCATCAGGGGCTGGGGGGTGATGAAAATGGTGAGTTATTGTTTAATGAGTGTAGAGTCTCCATTTTAGAAGATGAAAATTTCTGGAGATGGATGATGGCGAGGGCTGCACAACAGTGTGAATGTTGCCTGGGTAGCTCTTGATTTTGGCTCAGGTCATGATGTCACTATCTCAGAATCGAGCCCTGCATAAGGCTCTGCACTCAGCAGGGAGTCTACTTGAGATTCTTCCCCTCTCCCTCAGCTCCTCCCCACACCTCTCTAAATTAAAAAAAAAAAAGTTAAGATGGAGAATTTTATGTTAGGCATCTGATAGGTAGATAGAATGTCTAAAAGAATGTAACCATAGGCCTCAAATTAGATTGGGGAGGTAGTCAAGGAAGGTCTATTTCAGGAAATGAGATTCAAATTAAGACTTGGGAATCAGAAGGATCTGCTAGATAAAGAGTAGAGAAAAGCTATCCTGAATGGAAAATGGCATATGCTAGGGCCCTGGGGCAGTAATTATATGGCAGGGAAGTCTAGTGAGTGAGAACAACCTGGCACAGGGTAAGACTGTGCAGGGCTTCATAGACCTAGACAAGGAGTTTGGAATTTATTCTAAATGCTTTGGGAAGCCACAGGTGGATACTGAACAAGGCAATGAAAAGATTTGCTTTACTTTTTATAAAGCTCCATCCATCTGTCCTAGAAGAGTGGCTTGGAAGAGGGCAAGTTAGAAAGCAGTCACCACAATGTTAGTGAGTGTAGACGTTGAGAAAACTGAAGTTCAGAGAGCTTAAGGAACTTACCCAGGGTCACACAGCACACAACTCTCAGAACTCAGAATGAAGATCTCTGACTCCAGTGCCTGTATTCCTTACACTTTGTGGATGGATGGATGGAAGGAAGGAAGGAAGGAAGAAAGGAAGGNGGGAGGGAGGGAGGGAGGGAGGGAGGAGAGAAATTAGAACATACAGGAAAGAAGATACCTCATAGTTTAGACCCTCTGGGGACAGAGAAAAGCACCATTCCACTGTTCCTCCACAGATGTTTCATATTTATGGATGTGAAACTAAACAATTTGACTACAAAAAGGAGTGGAGAAGGGAGAAAGGCACACAGAGAAATGGAAAGGCGGGAAATGAGAAAAGAAAAGGGAGAGAAAGGAGCTTCTCAGGGATCCTGCCGCACCGACTCCCACGTCTAGGCTCTCAGAGCCACTCCAACCCTCCTAGGCTCAGGGAGCAAAGCTTGGATCAGCAGGTTAAGATCCGAGGGCAAGAAGGCTCCCAAGTAGTGCCTGAGGTTATGCGTGTGTTGGAGCAGGCATATCGGGTAGAGTTCTGAGGCCCACTGGCAGCTTCCCTGTGGAGAACACCAGGGCAAGCTTTGAAAACTTTGAGCCCTCAGGGTGTCAGAGCCTCATTAATTGCTTGGAAGACATGATTGGGAATAACAAAAAGGATTAACGAGCCCATCTTTTGAAAAGGAAGAAAAATCCCTGGCAGGGCTAAGTCCCCTCTCTCAAGATTAGGTCATATACCAATGAACACAAAGCCAAACCCTAGTTTACTACAACCCACCAATTAGAAACCTTTGATTCTGGGGCCCCTGTGCCATCCTCTCCATGAAGCAGAAAAGGCAAAGCTTTCAATAATAATAATAATAATTGTGTTAGAGATTTACTAAAGACCCTATTTGGGTGAATGTACAACATCAAATCTGAGAGGATTACAACTGATAGAGACCCCGGAAGTGTTTCTTGTACAACCCTCCATCTTAGAGGCAGGGAAAAGAGGTGCCTCGCCTAGGCCAAAAGATCTTACTGGCTGGCCATCCAGGGCTCCTTCTAGTACATTCTGTGCCACTCTGCATCATGTCTGTAATGGACCCGCAGCTCCGCGAAACAGTGAAAACTTTGACCCACACCCATGTAGCTCCATACTGTATAAAATATTATCTCCACTGATTGTGTCAGCCCTCTCAAGAGGTAGAGGGGCTGATAGGACAGGACTGTGTCCTCGTTTGTCTTGGCAAGTGTTTTGGATGCAGAGCCTAACAGGTAGCAGGCCCCAGAGAATGAAGGTTGAATTAACAAAACTAGCTGTCCTTTGTCCATTGCTGACTAAGTGCTGGAGCTGAGGGCTTGACCTCCGTCTACTGTCATCACATCACCTGTGAGGTCAGCCCTGTTACCACCTTCCATTCACAGAAGGAGAAACTAAGGCTCGAGACAATTTGGTGACCTACAGGGGTCCCAGCTCTCCTCAGAAGTGCCAAACCAAGATTTAAGTCAAGGAAGTTGGACTCCAGAATCTACTTTCCTAACACTATACAGTTTTTCTCTCCTTCTCTGTCTCTGGCAAATGAACAAATGTCCATTTGGCAAATGAGAACCAGAAGGCTGAAGCACTTGCCTGAGGGTACACTGCAAGTCAGGCATAAAGTGAGGTCTCTAAGCCAGTCCTTCAGCTGCAAGTCTAGTGTCCCTCCCTCCAACCCCAGCAGTCTGCACAATCTCAGCTTCTCAGGGAGGGAATCAGCTGAATTGCACACTGTACAGTGGCAACAGTAGGAACATCCAGAGAATCTGCTTCTGGAATATAAGTGGTAGTTGCACCTCAAAGACCTCAGCTTTGGAAGGTGGACATGCCAGACTGAGTTCTGGACGCCTGGCACAGGGCTGGCTGACTTTGAGGTTAATCTTGCTGTGCATCAGTCACTTCCTCAGGACCAAGGGGATGATGATATTACTTCTCTCAAGAATTCTGGTATGACCTGCTGGCTGCGATTTATTAGGATAGATAATACTCCAGATACACACATACCCTATTCTCTGAGACTCAGTATAGCATGATGTTTATCATGGACTACCACTTCCCAGCCGGACGACTTACATCTTTTTACCTTAGGTTTCCTTATCTATCAACAGAGATAAACAATAAAGCCTACCTCCTGGTGCTGTTGAGAAAGTTAAACGAGCTGTTCCATGAGAACCATTGAGGGCAGCACCTGGCACACAGGCTCCCCGTGCATTAGCTGTCGGATACATTCCATTCAGGTAGACAGAAACTGTAGTTCATCTTTGTAAAGATCTCGAATTTCTTGGCTTTCCTTTTACATATACCTAAGGAAGAAAGGAGAAGCCCGTTGGAAGTGAGGAAGGGGAACGAGACGTGAGAGGTGCGCGGAGAAACCGCGCTTTGACAGCTTTCTTTTTTTTTTTTTTTAAAGATTTTATTTATTCATTTGACACAGAGAGATTACAAGTAGGCAGAGAGGCAGGCAGAGAGAGAGGAGAGAGGAGGAAGCAGGCTCCCTGCCGAGCAGAGAGCCCGATGTGGGCCTCGATCCCAGGACCCTGGGATCACGACCTGAGCCGAAGGCAGCGGCTTTAACCCACTGAGCCGGACAGCTTTCAAACCCCAGGCCCACAAGTCTGGCTGATGGGGATGTAGGCACTGGGCATGCGCGGGGTTGCTTTGCGGCGCCCCGCCGCAAAGTGCGGCATAGGATTGGGGAGGAGGTTTTTTCTAGGGAGAAGGACTCTACAAAAATACCTCAGCTCGCTGCTGGGAGCAGCCGGAAGCAAGGCTGACATAGGCAATGGCGGCGAGCATTGTAGAATTTTCCCCGTAGATGAGCAGGCACTGGCCCACGAAAAGAAGAGAAGGCACAGAGAGGAGGTCACAGAGTGACCTTGGGGGCTTTGAGGTCTGCCCCACCTTCACGCAGGGGAGGGATAATGAGGTGGTAGACCTTTGGACTGCAGTTGAGGATACTGAGCTAATGCACGGATTTATCAGTGTGCCTGTCACAGCGCAGGTGTCCCATAAACAATAGGAAGGTCCGGAAAATTTTCTATGAAGAGGGCTGAAAGTATTTTGATTAACTCTGAATCATGAAAAAAATTTTGATCAGGGTCATGTCCTCTGGGTAACTGAAGCTGCTCTGTGACTATGAGAGTTTTCATTCATTTGGGGGAAAACCAAGGAAGGTTTAACATTTCTGTAGCCCAAGTGGACACACTGAACATTTTTAAGCATGAGGAAAGTTGGAATCAGCAAAGGGCATTTTGACAGCACTGAAATTTATGTCTGGCTGGGAGAAGATAGCACCCCACACTTTTTAAACAGTTTCGGTCAGAGGAAAAAAATGTAAAATTGGTCCCTAGCTAATGAGGCCTGATCTTCCTTTTATGGCGCTCTAGTATGCAATTAAGGTTAGCTTCATGTAAACTGCCAGCACGCTCAGACTTTTAACAGCCTCATGTATGTCAGGAAGGAAAATAAATAGTCCCCTGTTTGTGCTTTATGCGGGGGAATTATTGAGATAAACAGCTTGGGCCTGACAGGTGTGACTTCTTGCGGCTTAAGGTGATGGATTTGCCAATGGCAGCTGGAGCTGATAGCACCAAACTGTTGATGGAAATAAAACATGGTGGAGATTCTGACAGTTATATAAGTGCAAGAGCCAGGCAGGGTCTGACTTTTGATTGCAAAGCACTCAGCCCTTTGGTGTTTGGGGGTGTGGGAGGACCCAGAACACAGAGATGGGAGAGACTCATCTACAGAGTAGGTGGAGTCCTAGAGCTCCAGAGGAACTGAGAGATGGGGACCCATCGGGGTCTAGAAAGTTCTAACCCAGCTGTTCAGGAGTCGACCCAGGTCTCCTGCCCATGCTATTTCACTGTTCTAAACCGCTTTCTAAGAACCCTGCAGAATCATGAGCAGGTGGACTCTGACGTGAAACCTGCATTCAGTCCCATATTGACCACTACCTCCTTGCCCCTGGTAACCCCCTCCTATAATATCCGTTGTAATCTCCATTCTTCACCACCACTAGAATTTCCCAAAATGCAGATATGAGCATGTCTCACACCTTCTCCCCTGCTTAAATTCCTTTGATAACTTCCCTTTGCTCTCCGGATAAATTTGTCACATTTGCTTATAAGGACTGTCACAAACCTGACCAATGCCTTCTTCTCCAGCTTCACAGTCCCCATGTCCACCCACCCAATCCCTATAGTCCAGTCATTCTGAATCATCTGGTCTTTCCCCAGATATAGGATTGCCAGATATAATATGTAATGCTGGGTTAAATGTAAATTTCACAAAGACAACAACTGATTTTTAGTATAGGTGTATCCCAGGTATATTTGGGACATACTTATCCTAAAATATTATTCATCTTTTATCTGACATTCAAATTTAACTGGAAAAACCTCCCTTTTTATTTGATAGATCTCACATAAATCTGGCAGCCCTACTTCTGATTTTCCTTACCTCTGGGCCTTTTAAAAATGTACCATCTTGGGGCACCAGGGTGGCTCAGTCAGCAAGTGTCCAACTCTACATTTCAGCTCAGATCTCCATCTCAGAGTCATGAGTTCAGGGCTCATTGGGCTCCATGCTGGGTACAGAGCCTATTCAAAAAAAAAAAAAAAAAAAGTCTCACCCTTTAGTTACTACACCAAACCTTTTCTCTGTCACTGCTTGGCTAATTCACTTGAGTTAAGGACACTAAAGTTTCATGTTCATCGTCATATTGTACCATATTTTCTGGGCTGTAGCTACCAAGTCAGTAACTATATTTCTAAGCTCCCTGCATCCAGGGATGGGGGGGAGGGTTGTGACTAGATCTTACCTCTGGAATAAGAGAATAAACATGCATGTCACTTCTGGGCCCAAATGGGTAAGAACCAAGTGTATCTTTCTCTCCCTATTTTCTCACCTGACAACTCCAAGTAAAGGACTCTAAGTCCTAGGATATGTGGAACTGCCAGATAGAAGGAGTCTGGATCCCTGAATCACAGTAAGGAAGGTCACCCACAGGCCAATCACATTGGCAGTTCCATGGATGAGAAGCAAACTTCTATCCTGTTCTCACTGAAGTGCGGGGGTTTGTTTGTTACAGCAGCTAGCATTATCTTAACTAACCTGCCCATTATTTGGGTCTTGGCATTGATATCTCTTCCTCATAGACAATCCCTCAAACTGGGTTAGTGGCCCCTCTTATGTGCTCCCATAGCATCCTTACTTTGTCAGTAACACCTATCAAGGGGTATTGTAAGAGACTCTTTACTTGTCTGTATATATTTCCTACTGGACAAAATATTTCCTGGAGATAGGGACAATAATTGTCTCGGCCACAGTTACATCTGCAAAGCATAGCATTGTCAAATGAATAACTAGGTAGTGTCTCTTTGATTGTATTGCATCTGTTTCCTGTTTTTTAAAAATGAAGTGGCAGATAAGTTATTTTTAAAATTCCTCCCAAACATGTAATTCAGGAATTATGATATAACTGAAGGGGAAGTCTGCGGGTTTTGCCTTCCCAGAACCCTATTTTCTGCTGGGGAATGGTAATCCTTCCAGTCCCATAGTTCTGATAGGCTGGGAATCGTTGGGATTCATGGCACCCAGCCCCAACACTTCACCACCACAGAAGAAGGTTGGGGGCCTGGACGGGACAATGGTGTTCCATCCTCCTACAACAGTGATTGGTCAGAGACAGGACCAAGACCTAATCCAGATTCTTCCCTTAGTTTATATATACATGTTGGAACACAAAGGCTATTTTTTCTACTGGGGCTCCTGTGGGGGATGGATATGCGTGGGCCTTTTAGTAGAAATCTGCTCCGTTATTAGAGAGAGTGTGTCTACAAAATGAAACTAACACACAAAGGAAATCAAAGCGAGAATGAAGAAAAAAATAGAGCCCCGATATCATTTCCTAAGTCCTGAATCTAGCTGTGCCTGAAGCCAACCACCTCCAGACTTCCTTCCCACTTACGTGAGCCAATAAACCCTGATTTTGGCTTAAGCCAAATCTTTGATTTTGTTACTTACTTCCAGAGAAGTGCTGACTAATATAAAAATAGGAGTTTTTGCGGGTTTAACGTACAATATAACCAGAATCATACACTCTTTTGCATAAAGTAGGTATAAGATATATAAAATGAACTTTACTGAATTGATTAGGATGAGCTAACAATAGACAAAATGAGTGTCTTCATATTTAGCACAAAACGTAAAACACGTGCCAACACTATGATCTCTAAAAGTGAATGAACTTAGAAAAACTTTTTTAAGGGGTGCCTGGGTGGTGTAGTTGGTTAAGCACCGTACTCTTGGTTTTGCCTCAGGGTCAGGATCTAAGGGTCTTGAGATCAAGCCCTGCATCAGCCTTAGCACTCAGGGAGGAGTCTACTTAAGACTCCCTCTCGCTCTGCCCCTCCCCCGTCAAATAAACAAATAAATCTTTAAAAAAATAGAAAACTTTTAAAATTCAGTTTCATTCTATAAGAACAAACCTAAAAAATAGTTAAATCATGTAATTTTAAAGATTTGGAGAGCTTTTGTCAGTAGGCACTTGTTCTTTCCTTATTTTCACACAGTAGTGGAGGAGGAGGATTTTTAAACAAAGTTTCTGATGACTCACTGTAGGAAAACCACATTGATGCAGTTGCCAGCTTATGATAATGCCTTGGCAACCAAATCTGTGCCACTCCCTGTCCCCAGTGTCACCAACTGACCCAGGAATAGACAAAGTTTACCAAACCAGGGTAATCACTTTCTGTCTACCTGGAACTTAATGCTTAGACAGAGACAGAGACAGGATCAGGACACCAGGTCACATGAAGAGGCCATCCAAGAGAGAAGGAACATAAATCCTGCTTCCGTATTTCAGAGGATGTGCTTGTTTCTGCTTTTCTGATTGTCTATTTATTCCGCCACCCCTGTGAGCTTCCCAACATCTGTTTCCAGAATGTTTTTCTTCAATTACACAGCATTGGGTTTTTTACTGACAAAGAAACTTCACTGATTCACATGGGGTGAGACAGGAGTACATTTTTAAAGTGGGTATCAGATATCATTGCTCCAGGGTCCATCAACCGTGCCCTCCCTCCAGCATCCTGCTCCTGAATGAGGCACTCCCCGGCCCTCCACCATGTTGAGGGGCAGGCCCCCTCCCACCATCACCAACATCCTGAAATTCAAACTCCCAACTCGCCTCAAATATGGAAAACTTTCCAGAGTTGCAGCTTGTTACATCATTCGACACAGTTACACAAAATAGTTTAGCTACTTTGTTGAGCTTCTCTCTGTCTCAAATTTATCTGTTCCACGGTAGGATTTTAACTTGGTCTTTGTGTACTCCAAAAGTTTGAGTTTTTCACAAAATAAAAGGCCAGCCTTACTCCAGAGATGAATTTTGTTTCTACTCTTACAAGGAAAGTAACTGGTGGAAGCTTTAAAAATATCAGTTTGTTCTTGGTTCTAGCCTTGAAGATTCAGAGCTATTAGAAGTCAGATACCCAGTAGCCCCTTTGCATAGAAAACCTAGCTTGCATTCCTGTCTTGGAACACCAAGCATCAAGACAGGCACACCTGGGTTTCTTGCTTCCTTACTTTCTTTCAAGTTTGTTTCCCTCCCTTGAGAATCTGGTGCCTCCTTTGGCACATCCAGATTCCTCTACAAGTTACATGACACCAAGCATCATCCTGATCTATTGTTCCTCTCCAAACTCTATCAGTAATTCAAAGCCAAGAGAATAATCCAGAGAAGAAATGCTTCTCTCTGTCTCTAGAATCCTTCCAAGCATCTGGCGCTCCTCACACAGCTGAGGTGGACAGGCCATGTGGCAACAGGCAAATAGGAAACAGGTCTCCATTTGGGTGGCCTGCTGCCTGGTGTCCATTGTAGGCCAACAAGCAGTAACAGCTGTCCAGCAAGGAGGCTGACACATTCCCTGTGTAGACAATGACAAAGCAGTCCTCCCCTGAGGCTGCCAGCACACCACGACGTCTTCCCACAGCATCACCTAACTGGCTGCTAACAGGGAGGAGGGACTGTCTTTCTTCACTGAGTAGGTCACATTGAGTTGACCATCAAAACTCATCCAAAGGCCGTGTCCACACTTGGACAGTCATCCTGGCTGAAGAGCCAATCCATCTGTAAATGAGGAATCTCATTAAGGCATCCTGGGGTTTGGAAAAGAAAAGGAACCAATGAATGGTTGACTGACTGCCAAAATGTGCCCCAGAGCTGTAGTGGGGAAAAATTGAGGCCAGCAGCTCCTCTGCTCCACCAAATATTTGGAAACCACTTCATATTTTGAGCCACTTCCCTGACTGTAAATTGAATGGTTAGACTGGATCTTGGAATCAGAATATTGGAGAATGACTGGTAAGCTAACCCTGTCCTTCACATTGTAGACACTAAAGTAAACTGAGGCTGATTCATATGTCCAATATGTGTTTCTTGAGCCCGGTGATGTGCCAGGTGAAGTGATAGATGCCAGGGATAAAACAAAAGTATAGGCAGCCTCTCTCTTCAAGGTGTTTCCAGTACGTTGCAGAGAGGGAGAACTGCTGATTGAGTAATCATGCAAATAAATATTTAACACAAAGTGAGTTCTGTGAAGAGGGACTCAGTGTACTAAGAACATATTTCAGATGAACCTGACCTAGTCAGCATCCATATAGGGAAGTCCTTTCAGATCTAAGAACTGAAGGAAGAATAGGCTTTTTTATTTTCAGGGATCCAAGATTCATTGTTTATGCACCACACCCAGTGCTCCATCCAACCACCTGTTCATTTCATTAAGAATAGGCTTTAATGAAATGAACAGGTGGTAGAATGTGGGGGGAGAAAGAGTCAGAGAGAAAGCATATGCAAAGGCCCTGAGGCAGGAGAGAGCAGGAGACGTTCAGAAACGTGACAGCAGCTAGGTGTAGTGGGCCAGAACAGAGAAAGATAGGCAGACAGTAGAGCAAAATGAGACCTGAGAGGAGGCAGAAGCCACTCCAGACAGGGCTGGAAAAATATTTGTGTGGTAGGCAAAACTCTAAAATGGTGCACAAAATACCCATTCCCTGCAATCCCTTCCCTTTGAGTCAGAGTAGGCAAGACCTGTGACTACAATGGGATAGCACTCTATAATTATGTTACATTTAATAGCAAGGGGATTTTGCAGATGTAACTAAGATTATTAATCAGTTGTTCTAGAGTTAATCAAAAGGGAGGTGATCCTGGGAAGGCCTGATGTCATCAGGTGAGCTCTTAAAAGGGACAAGAAGCTACAGCAGACACTCTCCTGCCGGCCTTCCAGAAAGCAACTGGCCATGTTGTGAGCTGCCTATGTTGTGAGGGCTCCCTGTTGCCCTGTCCTGAGGGCAGCCTCTAGGAACTAAGAGTAACCGTTGGACAAAAACCGGCAAGAAAATGGGAGCCTCTGTCCTACCACATCCCTCTAGCCACTTCACCCCAAGTGAACGAATTCTGTCAACTACCTGCATAAGTTGGGAAGAAGATCCTGAGGTTTAGGTGAAGCCACAGCCCCAACCAACCCCTTGATCTCTGCCTTGTGAAACCCTGACTGGTGAACTCAGTCCAGTCACCCTACGCTCAAACTTCTTACCTGTAGAAACCAGGAGATAATAAATGGGTGATAGGTCGCTAAGTTAGTGGTAATTCGTTATGTTTCAATAGAAATTAATACAGCTCTTTAAGATTTTTCAATTTACCTTTAGGGCATTAGGATGTCACTGAAGAATTTTAAGGAGAGTGCAGAAGGGGATAACATAATCACACTGGGTTTCTGAAGATCCCTTGGGCTGCTGTATGAATAATGAACTAGAAAGGCAAGAGCTCAGTAAGGGGGCAACAGAAGAAGGTGGTTCTGGTGGTGGGGATGGTGTTGGCCATGGGGGCAACCAGATAGAAAAGATAGCCAGACAGGAACAGAGGAAAACCCTCAGACTCCTATCTTTACAGATTTATACTGAAATGTTTGCTTCAAAATAATCCAGAGGGTGGGTGGGAGTAGAAATGAAACAAAATTTGCCATGTTTTAAGAATTTTTCAAGCTGAGTAATAAGTACATCAGGTTTACTATACAATCATTTCTATTTCGTGTCTATAGAAATAGGTAGACTTTAAAGTAAATGTATACACAGTGAAACACAAATCTTCGGCACACAGTTGGAGAAATTTTGACACAAGTATAGACTTTTGTAACGCACACCCCGTCTCACCTCAGAAAGTTCCCTCCACCTCCACCCAGCTAATCTCAGCTCAGTCCTCTATTCAGAGGCAACTACTGCTGTTCTGATGTCTACCATCAGAGTTTAGGGTTGCCTATTTGAGAGCTCATAGGATCAGAATCCCACAACATGTTCTCTTCTGTGTTTTCTGAGAATCACCTCTGTGCCACTGTGTCCTATTAGCAGTTGATTCCTTATTATTACTTTCTATTCTATTGTAGGAATATCTTAGTTTGCTGAATTATTCTATTGATAGGCGGACATATGGGTTATTTCTTATTTAAGCAATTATGAATAAAGCTGCTATGGAATATGCGTGTGCAAATTTTAATTTCTCTTGGGTGGGTTTTCTGGTAAATGTGTGTTTAATTTTATAATGAACTACTACACAGGTTTCCAAAGTGGACATAACTTTTTACTCTCTCACCAGCAAAGTAAGACTTTCAGCTGCTTCTTCTAGAGTACAAGGAGAACACAGGGAAGGGAAGAGAGGGTTTCCCCTTGTGGTGCCCCCACCGTCACAGCCAGAGTGCCCGTGATGTCATCTGCTGAGACACAGGGTGACGTGGCTGTGTGAGGGCTTGGCAGAGGAGTGGGGAGAATGTTGCTTGGCATCAGGGTCCTGGAAAACATGAAAAGATAAACTGACATATCAAGATTACTGGGGACAGGGGCGCCTGGGTGGCTCAGTGGGTTAAAGCCTCTGCCTTCAGCTCAGGTCATGATCTCGGGGTCCTGAGACCGAGCCCCGCATCGGGCTCTCTGCTTGGCGGGGAGCCTGCTTCCTCCTCTCTCTCTGCCTACTGGTAATCTCTCTCTCTGTCAAGTAAATAAATAAAATCTTTAAGAAAAAAAAAAAAGATTACTGGGGGCAGCGTAGAGACCCATCAGTGATGGTTTGCTCTGAATTCCCAGTGGTGCCTTGCTGCTTTGTTATGTCATTTTTTCCCCAGAAGTACACACAGTCACTTGAATTTTGGCACAAAGAAACTAAGCGTTTAGATTCATCCAGGGTCTAGAGAGAGATGTAGGCGAGATGAAAAACAGAGGCACAGAAGAGCAATGGAAATGACAGGCCAAGGCACATTTGTTGGCTGAGTGCTTTCTGAGTAAGGAGTTACCTTGAGATTGTAGGTATAAGATGCTGACAATAATGGGGGGGCGAAATGAAAGGAACATTTATTTCTGATGCACACAACAGAAGTTGGTAGTACCTGCATGTCCCATGTCTTTGGTGTGTGTCATCACAATGAAAAGGAGCACCTGTGAGTACACAGTTTTCTGGAGGGCAGAATTGACCTCAACTGAATAAAGGTCATATGTGAAAAGCTCAGCTACCATCAGACTCAGTGGTGAAAAACTGCAAGCTTTTCCTTTAAGATCAAAAACAGAACAAAGATGCCCACTCCTGCCACTTCTGTGCAGCATAGGCCTGGTAGACCTAGCCAGAGCAGTTAGGAAAAAGTAAACAAGTAAAAGTCATCTAAATCAGAAAGGAAGAAGCAAAATTATTGCTTTTTGTAGATGCTACAATTTTATACATAGAAAATCCTAGACTCCGCACCAAAAATGTCTATCACTAATAAACCAATTTAGTAAAGTTGTAGGATACAAAATCAGCACACCAAAATTTTTGTTTCCAACGAGAGAGGGAATTAAGAAAATTATCCCATTTATGATAGCATCAAAAAGAATAAAAGATGTGAGAATGAACTTGACTAAAGACGTAAAGGTCTTATGCACTGAAAACTATAAGACACTGAGGAGAGAAACAAATAAATGGAAGACACGAATAAATGGAAAAACATCCCGGACTTATGGATTAGGAGAGTTAATATTGTTAAAGTTTATTGTTAAAGTTTCCTACTACCTGAAGCACTTTACAGAGTCAATGTAATTCCCCCTTATGTATCTAAATTTAAATGTACTTTTGACACCAAAATTCCCCATAAAGCACATAAAGATGTATGATCGCCATAGAATGTTTTAGAATAGGGAGAAATTACAAACAATCTAAATGTCCACTACAATGGAATATAACAGTCATTAATGTGTTTATGAAGTTCGACATTAACCTATTAAAATGTTCATAGCAAACAATAAAGTATCAGTTGCAGAATATAGTGTACAGTATATTCCCTCTTATGTAAATGTAATATCTCTGCATAGGAACATGGCATGTCCACCCAATTCCTGAAATTTTGGGATTTGTGATTTCTTCCTTATAATCTTTCCATGATTTCTATACTTTTTTGATAGGGAGAAAGAGCTTATTTTGGAATCAAGCAAAAAAATACAGTGACTTCATTTTGGAGCAAGCATGCGAGTGAGTGAACAGGAGGAATGACCCACACGAGGTGCATAACCGGAATGTGATTCTCAGCAAGAATAGCCCTGTAAAGTAATGGTGCATGAGCCTTGTCATGCATGCTAAGGAGACTACTGGTGAGATTGGCCAGATCTTGAATCATTCACCTTCTCTCCGGCTCCACTCACCTCTGCCTTAGTTCAGCCTCAAATTGCCCTTTTGTAAAACAGTAGTTTTCTTTAGTAACTTGCCTGTAATCACGGAGATAACAGGTGGAAAACACCTGAACTTGAACCGGGGTAACCAACCCAGAGGCTATGCATAACCACTCCCGTAAACAGCCCTGACTCTGCCCAGGAGAGCTGACCTACCCCACTCTGGCTCCCTCCTTCAAACTCTTACAGATTTCTATCACAGCCCCTGAAGACTTTGCTGCAATCCCATCTTGATTATCAGCCATTCGCTTTAGACTTAGGCTGTCACATGTGGCTATTTACATTGAAATTAATCAAAATTAAATAACATTTAAAAGTTCAGTACTCCAGTTGCACCTGATGCTTTCCCAGCACTCTGAGGCCAAGCACAGCTAGTGGCTACTGTATAGGGAAATGCAAACATAGAGTATTTCCATCATCACAGAAAGTTCTGAACTCTGAGAGGCCAGGAATGGTGCCCCGGTCACCACTGTGTTCTTAGCAGAGGTATTGAAGACCCAGAAAACACTAAGTGAGTGAGGGATTCATGATGTAATACATCTAGACCAAGCAAACTGATTCTAGGTGGGAAAGGCATTTAGAAGGAGCTAACTTTTCAGCCAAGTCCCAAAGGTAATTATGTAAATGGGTGGGTCAAGAGGAGGGTAGAGCATTCCGGATGAGGATAAGACTGATTTAGTGAGAAATGTGAAAGGGAATTGGCAGCATTAAGCTATTGTTCTAAAGTTATTTTCTTGCTGCCAATTAAAAATCATCTTAGGCGATGTTTTCTTATCGGACTTCCTCCCTGACTTGGTATTATTGTAAGGTCTGCTCTGACTAATTGGGCTCTTGGCAGTTCAACAGGCAATTTTTTAAATCTTTTCATTTTATTTTGTTTCATTATTAATTTTTGATTGCAGATGAAATCATACACTCCAGAGAACTGCAAGAAGTTTTCCAAGAGAGATTTTCAACCCAGATGCCCATTAGTTATGTGTTCATATATTCATTATCAAAGTGGGTGTGCCCTAAGTTGTCCTGAGGTGTAGGGGGTAACAGCTGAAGTCTGTGGAGGATCTTTGTTCAAATCCTCAGGCAAGAGATTTCCAGCCCAGTTACTGCTTGGAGACATAAAAACAGAGTTGATCCCAAACTAATTCTAAGAATCATTGTTTTTTGTTTGTTTTTTTTAAAGTTCAATGTTAATCGAGACTACATAGAGTTGAAACACAGCTCTACCACTTACTATGTGACATTTCTGAGCCTGTTTCCTCTTCTGTAAAATGGGGCTAATATAAGTGTTAGGCATATTAAGTAAGGTACTGTGCGTAAAGTGTGTAGTACAGTTCCAGATGTAGTAAGTACTAGGTAAGAGTTTATTTAATACAAAAGCAATGAAATAACTAAAATGGACATGTTTTTGACATATCACCAAATTATCTATAATTGATCGATGTTATTAAGAATGAGAGTAGTAACCTTAATCATAATTATTACATTAACTATCATATGTTAAGCTCCTAATAAACAACTAATCTTTACAAAAACCTGGAAATCCATCACCCCACCCCCAACTCCCTATTACCCTGATCCAAACTACCATCACTCCATGTTTGGACTAATCATTAGCCAATTCTTTTATACTAGTGTCCTCTTTGGCCTCCTATATGACACCAGAGGTATCGTAAGAGGTAAATCGGATCCTATCACCTCCCTATCTAAAACCCACCAGTGGCTACCTATCTAACAAGGTGGCAGATTCAAATTTGTCATATATAAGAATTTGTTTAAATAGTCACTACATCCAAAGTACCCGTGTATTATACTGTCGTTGATATCTCAGTTGGGTGAGGAAACTGAGATTCAGGGAGAATAAGTAACCTACCAAAGGCTGCCCAGTAAATTCATAGCAGAAGTGACGTTTGAACTCCTGAGTCCACAACTCTTGCTCTTAATCAGAGTGACAGATCATGGATTGTGATTGCTGAACTACAGAATACAAGGACCTCCTAACACAAGTACCCTCAACCCATTCCCAGACTGTGAACTAAGGAAGGGCCAGTGTTAATCTCATGATTGCCTTGCCATTGAAAATACCTTTTGAAAATACCTTTCACAGAGAGGAGAAAAAATATGGGGTGTACTTTTCAGTTAAAATTCCTAAGACAGTTCCTTAGAGCTCTTTGCTCACCCCCAGCCCTATCTGAGCTTGACATTCCCACTGCCCTGCCTTTGTGCTCCTCCTTCAGAATGTTCTTGGGCTTGACATGAAGGAAAAGTCTGCACCATGGCTAACATCTAACATACCGAACATTTTGTGTCCAGTAACTCAGCAGGAGGAGATCTGAGACAAGGACGTTGGTCTGTGTTCATATCATCCTTCTAGACAGATGAACTTGGAATTAAACTATTCCAACTTGTAGACAGACCAATTTGGAATGAAACTATTCCAGCCTCCACTGAAACTGAAATGACAGAATGGTTTCTGTCATTTTGGTGTCCACTGCACATTGATCAGTAGTCAACTTCTCAGGCTGATACTATGTATTCTTCATTCCTGAATATTACCAATAACTTCAGTTCATTGTACATGTGGTTTTATATGTATATAATTGTCTATTCAATTATCTGTAAACTCATGAGTAGTTTTATGTATTGTGTATATCATATGTTTTCATGTCTGTGCCCATAACTTTAGTTACTAGCTATGCTGGCAACTCCCAAATTTATATCTCTATTCCAGACATGGCTTTTACGTTCCAGACCCATATATTCAGCAGTCCACTCAACATCCCTACTTTCATGTCTCACAGACACACAACTCAGCAAGTTCAAAACTAAATTCCTGATCTTCCTTCTGGAGCCTGCTCATCCTCCCCATGCTCCTTATCTCAGTAAAAGGCAGTTATCATTCAACCAGGTGTTCAAGCCAAAAAATTAGAAGCTATCCTTGACACCACCTCTCTCCCTACCTATCAGATCCATTCATCCTATGTGCTAACAACTTTACTTCTTAGTCATTCATTCATGAACCCTCTTGCTTCTTTAACAATCATTTATTCTGCAGTACTGTATGAAAAATTGATGATAGGGCGCCTGGGTGGCTCAGTGGGTTAAAGCCGCTGCCTTCGGCTCAGGTCATGATCCCAGGGTCCTGGGATCGAGGCCCACATCGGGCTCTCTGCTCGGCGGGGAGCCTGCTTCCTCCTCTCTCTCTGCCTGCCTCTCTGCCTACTTGTGATCTCTCTCTCTGTGTCAAATGAATAAATAAAATCTTAAAAAAAAAAAAAGAAAAACTGATGATATGATGGTGAACAAGATAGATAAGGTGCTTCCTTCTTAGAGTTCATAATCATAAACCACCACAGCACATTTTATTGAATGAATGAATACTATGTATACATGAAAGTAGTTTTATACAGGATAGGGACTTTACATAATTTCACTATTATGCAATTGCATATTTTGTACTACNAAAAAAAAAGAAAAACTGATGATATGATGGTGAACAAGATAGATAAGGTGCTTCCTTCTTAGAGTTCATAATCATAAACCACCACAGCACATTTTATTGAATGAATGAATACTATGTATACATGAAAGTAGTTTTATACAGGATAGGGACTTTACATAATTTCACTATTATGCAATTGCATATTTTGTACTACACCTTGTCAAGGGACCATGGAAGAAAATCAGAATCATTTGGTCAATCAGTTGATAAACACTTATTACACACCTATCGTTGTAGTCTGCTCTGACTGTTGTAACAACATACTGTAGACAGGGTATCTTAAACAACAGGCATTTATTTCTCACAGTGGACACTCCAAGATCAAGGTGCCAGCTGATTCAACTGGTATGACCCCACTTTCTGGTTTGCAGATGGCTTCCTTCTTGCTGTGTCCTCATATGGTGAAAAGAGAGAACCCTGGTGTCTCTTGCTCTTAACAAGCACTGATCCCATCATGGATGCACAATCCTAAGGACCTCATCTAAACCTAATTACTTCCCAAAGGCCCCACCTCCCAAATGCCATCACACTGAGGTTTAGGTCTTCAACATATGAATTTGGCGGAGGATATAAACATTCAGTCCATAACATCTACTATGTGCTAAGCAGTATTCTGGGCATTGTGAATTCAGCTAAGAACAAGCAAAGTCTCTAAACCCCCAGTATTGTGGAACATTTTGCCATGTTGGAGATTTTCCGCCACCTTAACAGGAGGAAGAAACTTCTTCCCTCTGTAGAAACCATATATTCACTTTCTTGAACTCCCTTATGGCGAAGTTGCAGGCACATAATTTGGCCTCAGACTATCAGAAGTCTCTGTAAATTATCTGATGCAGGGGAAGTGGCACCAGGAAGAATTTGTTTACAACAGTAGTGGCAGCTACATCTAGCTCCTAGAAGCTATAATGGAGAAGTTTTGGCATGAGCAACCTAAAGGTGACATTAATAGTATAATCTGCTGAACTAATTCAGTGGCATGGTTTAAGATATTGTTCCATGCCTGGTTTGCCAGGGCCACTCAATATCCTTTATGAAATTACTTCCTCGTTTAAACTAACCAATATTGGGTTCTGTTGTTTCCGACTAAGAATCCAAGGCAATAAATATGCCTGAGTTAAATCTCAGACCCTGAAGATATTGGCTGAGGGTCTCTGGGCAAATTATTTAACTTCTTTCAGTTTCAGTTCCTTCATCTACAAAATGAAAACCATTCAGTGTAATAGCTCATGAGCTTGTTGAGAAGGTTCATTGTGGTTTTCACTGGGGCCTTCCAGCTTTGATATCTCAGTGTACTCTTATGGAATAATCATCACTCTAATAACTCAGGAAATGGGCTTCCATTTCTCTCCCTTATATCCTTCCATTTCTTTCCTGAAGAGAAACCTCTTTCCTCATCTTCCAGTCAATTCATCCAACTTCAGGAATGAGAACCAGGCCTCCTGGAAAGAAGACAGAACTCGGAATCAGACAGACCTGGGTGTAAATTCTGGCTCTGCCACTTACCAACAGTATGACTTCAGGGGACTCACTCAACATTTCATGTTCATGAGCTTTGGACGTCTTAATTGCAGAATAAGACTTTCCATGCTCTTGCACACATCACACTTCAGACAACAAATAGCCCACATTATAGATGCTATTGTTTGCTAATGGTTTATCAGATAATAAAGGGAAATTTCATACCATTTGCTCCATTGATACAGCATTTAACAGTTTGTTTTACATTTACATTATTATATTTGATCTTCACAACAAACTTGAAAGAGGTACAAGATAGTTACTTTAATTCCCATTTCATAGAAGAAACCAAGGATCAGAGAAGTTGAGTACAAATTGGTACTTTTTTCTATACCTAAGTTGTAGGGGTAAGGAGCACATTTCAATTATACTTTTTGTTTATTGAACCAAAAGTCATGACAATAAATTAAAGCTACCTAGTTTTCAGGCATACTAAAAATTAATTTTTAAAACACCTTCCTACTTTTGGAGGAACTCCCTATTATGTGATCCCATGAAGAAAGCCAAAGGGAACTATCCCTGTTATCTGGCCCCTGGAACCAGGTCCATGACCTAGGACCAGCTAATAGGATGTTCCAACTCTGGCGTGGGAATATTGAGCAGGCAATCCAATGACACAGAGACAGAGGGTTTTTATCCAGTGGCATCAAGGTTCAGTGCTGGAAATCTCAGTGTCCAGTAGTTGCCGTGGTGGCAATACAGTGGTACCATGCCAACAAGGGACTTCAGCTGTGGCCTAACCTCCCTGGAATACACATTTTTTAAACTCGGTTCTCTGGTCTTCCATAAATATTGGAAGCTTCTCAGTATCTTTTCACTACATGCATTTTCTGTGAACTATCTGTCACTTGCGACTAATAATCCTGAGTGATACCCATAGGGAAACATGCACGTGACATGCCGAGACCTTCTAACACACTCCACCTCAGAGCAGGATTTATACTTGGGTAGACTGGTCTTGCTTGGGCTCCATCCAAGCTCCAAAGTCTGGAAGGACAAAGGAGCTTTGAGTCACCTGCAGGGCAGGCCCATAACAAGGCCACAGGGACATGGGCCAGCCAGGCTCCTGTGTCCTGTGGACTTCTGTCCACACTGTAAATTTCATGGCCACATATAGGCAACCTCAATACACAATTCATTACAAACCAGGGCCAGGATAGTAAAGGAATGGCTGAGAGGATACAGTGAGAGTGTACTTACAGAATTATTTTAATGAGAATCTACCACTGAAAGAAAACAGGCATGGAGGTAGAGCAGAAGAAAGGTAATTCCTTAGAAAGCCTAATGAAGACTGCTTCAGAAGAACTTCCTTATGCAGAGCAAATGCTAAAGGATTTCTGTAATTTCAGAGTCTTCACATAAGTTCTGCTATTTATCAAGAGGAAGATTAGCCTTCAGTGGAATCTTCCCAAAATATCAAACCTATCTACCCTGTGTCTTGCAGGCACATTTTCATGCATTGAATCCCTCACCTTTCAAAATTCTTCTGTAGGATCACTATTATCATCCTTGTGTTGTTTGTTTTGCAGATGAGGAAACAAAATCATAGAGGTTAAGTGGCACACAGAGACTTTCATAGCCACTAAGTGGCAGAGCTGGGAGTAGAGCCCAGGGCTGCCTGGCTCCAAAGCCACATTCTTTCCACTAACCCACGGTATGTTTTCCTTTTCAAGGTGATTGTCAAGATCCCTTGCCAAAAAGTCCTAACAACTAATGTCCCTGACAGTGGAATGAACAGGAAGTCTGTCCGTGGCCTGGGTGACATGTGGGAGTAACTGCCCAAGAGATATGGGTTTGTGGGCCTGGGCCGGGCTGGGCTGTCAGAGAGGTGAGATGATTTTTGACTTTCTGACTTGGTTGTTTTCCTTAGGAAGTCCTGGTGGGGTTATTAATTCAGGAAGAGTGTGGAAGACAGAGGTTACGGGGTAGAGAGGGGAGAGAGACTTTGCACTCATTCATACCCTCACTACTGCCTTGAATGGCATCCACAGGTCCCCAAATACAGATCAGCAGCTCCACTCTGGAAGCTGTTGATGCCCCTTCAAAAACCCCCTCACGTCACCAACCCTCCCCCCACCTCAGAGGTTCTGTGTCAGTCAGACTTTGTCCCAACAGATCCCGTTTATCACTCTTGTTTTTCCATTAGACAACAACCTCTTTGGAGCTATAGTAGGCAACATAGCTAGACATAATTTGGGGCAGGAAGTAGAAAATGGAATAGCTTTTGTCCATGGTAGTGACTCAATTAACATATGATTTGCTTCATTTCAGAACCTTCTGAGAGAAAATTCTACTCTGCCCACCAGCAGCCTGAGGAGAACACCACTGGAGCAGGGGCTTATGGGAAGGGGAGCCTCTCGAATGGGGGAGAAGAACTGTCATGACAAAGGACTCGTCTCCCCTGAGGGGACAGACCCCTCCCCATTACCCTGACTATTGTTCGATATGAAAAAAGCTTGGGAACATTCAGGGGGACAAATTCTCCTGACACTAGATATCTAAGGCAATGAGGGTGATTTCCCTGACCACACCTGGCCTTCTTGGCCCACCTCTCCTTACTTTCTGGGGAGACAGAGTGAGTTAGTGGTTAGCAAATAAGAACAAAGGTCTATATTTCTTGAATGAATGGTGCTGATCTAGCAAAGATCCCCAGGAAAGAGATCTTTTCCTCTCCATCCTTCCCCACCTACCAAAGGGCCTTGTTTTAGAGACACCAGTGTGCTCTCAGGTCGATAAGTCTGAAGTCCAATCTTGGATTAGGGAGTCAAGAAGCCCACTCTACTCTCATTGGAAGTACTGACTCGTCATGAAAGTGACAGTTTGGTCCCATCTGCCTCACATCTTTTCTTATTTTTGAATCAGAGGGGAAGAGAAGATATTGATTGAGCACCCTTAAAACCCTAGCTATTGCAACTAATAGCGATTATTATTAATATCATCATTTTCTTGTTTCTGAGGTAGATTTATTAACAATAAAAACTTAAGATTTCCATCACCATTGGTTTAGTCACAGATGTCCCAGTACCACTGCAAGCAGCCTCAAGATCAGCACTTATCCCCTCAATCCATCCCCTCTGCACTTCTCACCCCCAAACATCTCATCCATCACTCCACAACCACATATCTTCCTGACTTCTCGGCGTGTAAACTCCTCTCTCAGAAACAGGGTACCTAGGTCATTTACAATACAAAAGAGGCTCTCATAAATAATCTTGACATCCTCATTGTCCTGCTATCTTGAGCCAGGGCCTTGTTAGGTCAGTTTTGCAGAAGCCTGCCAAGCATCTAGGAGGAGGAAGGGTCTTACCCACAAGCCTGCTCAGTCCCTGGAGTATTTTCACACATTCCTACCCAATGACATAGGGAATTGGACAACAATATGGTGTCATAGTGTATATGGAAATACGTGTGTGTACGCACATAAAAGTGTATGCTTGTCTGCACAAGCCCAGGCATCTGCATCTGTCTGTGCCCAGATCTTTGACAAGCCCAGTGTGCCTTATTTTCCAACTAAGAATGAACTATCAGCAATTTGTGAATTCACAAGGAACCAGAGAAAGGAAGCAAAGCCACAGAACGTCCGATGTCGGTTTCAGGTAGCAATCTCCAGATTGAGGATGTGTTTACATAACACTTCAGCTAACATCAAGGAAGAAGTGAGTGTACAAATATATGGGGTGTTGATAGAAATTATGGGGGAACCTACAGCCTCCCAATGCCACCCTGGCCTTTGGCATTGTTACCACCTGAGGGACACCTTCCAAGGCAATCACATGCTGTCTTTCTTGAAGTTTACCTGTATAAATGGGACTGCGCCGTTCTTGCTCATTTATTTGGTGTGTCTCTGCCTGTGCTCTGTCACTTCTCTTGACTCCTACCATGTCATGTAAGCCATTCCTATAAAACTTAGGGACTAGTGAGATGTTCAAAGGCTGGGCCACTTTGTACCCCAGCATCCAGCAGAAGCTTGGCCCAGGAGAGGTGCTCAGGAAGTGTTCATTGTAGGAGAGAAGCATCTTGCCATCAAGAGTGTGTGCATCCTTTCCTGGTCAACAGCACATCATCTCAGACCCTGCCCAGTGACTCCACGGTGAGTCATCTGATATAGAGCTCCTGTCGAAAGCCTGGTTGAGCTACTGACGTTCCAGATAGAAAAAAATATTTACCAAGTCTTGTCCAAAGTTTCTACCATAACAAAGAGGAGAGGAGGTGAAGTTGCATCCCATTTGGGAGTTTTCTGACATAACTTAAAAAGCAGTCCCTACCCCGCTACCCCACAGGATCACTACTTGAAAAGCTGATGTATTTCACCCTTGGTTTTGTTGAAAGCCAATAAAACAACCAGCAACATGTGGAATGTCTTCATATGAAGAGAAATTTTTGCTGTTGTGAGCATCATTCTCTATGATGTCTAGGGTCCCTTTTCTTTTGCTTAAGGCAAACTCATGAGGAGATGAAGTGAAACCATATAGTGTAGAATGGAAAGGGAATTCTGTGTGCATAGCCTAGCAGAAGCCAACGAGATGCCCGCTGGTGGAAGAGGTTGCTCTAGCAGCCAGGGGGAATTTCAAATAAACAGGCCATGACAATACATCATCAGAAAGGGATAGTGGTTGCAGAGCATGTGAGAGGCCACCGACCCATACAAAGGAAGGAGGGCTTCCTGGAAAAAGTAACAGCTAAGAAAACAAGTGAAGATTGCATAAGAGTTGGTTAAAAAAGGGAGTGGAGTTAGGGCACAAGTACCTGACAGAAGGAAGGGATGAGAAAAGGTGAGAAGGAAGGTGGCCCCTCTGGGAAAAAGGAAATCAGTTCACTATGTCTGGAATAGGCAAGGTGAAAGATGGTATTGAAAGTATAAACAGGGATTCTTAGAATGGTCAGAAACATTTAAAAAGGTTTTGTTTTGTTTTGTTTTTCCCCCAACAGCAATGGGATGACACTGAAGATATTCAGTAGGAGAGTTTTTTAACCAGGTAGATATTTCCCAGGCAGCAATATGGACCATTGACTATGGGAGGGGCAGATGGGTGTGGGGAGACCTAGGAAGACACATGTGTCGTGTTGGAAGTCAGGCTCCAGTGGCCTGGGCTAGGAAGGCAGCAGAGGGGTGCAGAGAAGCAGATGGATCCAAAAGATATTTTAGAGGTACAATTGCTAGGACTTGGTGAATAGCTAGATGAGGAACTAAGAGGTAAAAAAAGGAGTCAAGGTTGGCTTCCAGTTTGTGATACTGGGGACTACCTTGGGCTGTGATTTCTTATGGGCAGTGCCACTGTATATACTCAAGAACAAGATTTATACTAGACATGCTCTCCTGTGCTTCCAAGTTAAATCCACCTCATCAGCTCTGTTCCAACTTCATATCTACCATTGGATGGATAAATACATGAACTTCTTTCACAGATCTATTTGGCCCTTGGAGGGGGGGAGGCAATAGGAGGCTTGCTTAGGCTTCCAGGTCTCAGTCTTATACCCAGCACAGCTCTCCAAAAATCTCTGCAATAGCAGCAGGGATGAGGGTGGTAGACAGAGGAGGGGGCTGTGGGAGTGCTCGCCCAACTATTACTAGAGCAGTATTTGTTTCCATCCAGTGCTTGTCCCTGGGGAGTTCTGATCTCTAAGCCAAGGCACTCACGAGAGAATGATGAAGTTCACACACCTACACGTCAATCCAGACTCCTACCCTTACCATCATTGTAATGTCAGCACTGGCACATAGGAAACCCATGAGGAGGAATAAGTGAGGAGGGGAACATGGAAAGGGGAAAGGTAAAGACATCCTCAAGGGACAGCAACAAGGTCTCCTCTGATTTCCCCACCCAATCCTAAGAAAGGACCCCAGCCAGGGCCCTTTTAAGCAGAATTCCTCTTCCAAGGTCACAGTGAATATTCTGACTCTGGGCTCCCATATGTGTATCTCCACAGTAGAATTTTTGATGAACTCCCTCAGCCCCAAGAGTGGCTTTCTTGGATCCAATCCTAGCTCTAAAGGAAATTGGCACTTAGTCCAACCACATAAAAACCAGGAAGGTGGAGAGAGAAAGGGAGTTGGAAAGAAGGGAGTTGACAGTTTTGCCCAGAGCATGAGCTATGTTCTTTCTCTGTGAGCAGAGTCCTTTGGAGTTGTATGGCAGCCCCACCTGGCAATCAAGAAACCCAGTCCTATTCCCAAATGGTTGGCTTGTCCTACCCCATTCTCCCACCAAACCTCAGGCCTTGCCTCTGTGATTCCCAGGCACAGGATTCCTTTCCCAGGTGCCATATATAGCTAATGCTCCATGCATAAAAGGCAATTGTCTTTCCCAAAGCTTGAACAACACCTACTTGTAATGAGAGGAAAAGTCCGAAAGGAAAAACAAATCTCAAAACTGAAGGGCCCAGGCTTGACAAAGGAGCCAGGGAAAAACAGCCCAATGGCTAGGGAGAACCTTTCCTGAGAGCAAAAGTGTTCTGTTCCCTATGGCTTGATTGTAAACTCTGCCAGACCCAGGACTTGGATGGATCACCCCACCCCTCCCACAGTTTAATAAATGTGTCCTCTGCTGAGCCTGCCAGCGTCCTACTCAGCTCCCTCACTCTCCCCACCACCAGGGCTCCTTAAGGTCTGCGTTGTAGACATTTATCTCTGGGCCATTAAATGACATGATTATAGGAGAAACAGAGGAAGCTCATTTGTAATAAATCCTAAACCAAAGAAAAGAAGTCATTAAAAAAAGGGGGGGGCTTGTCCCAGAAAGCAGCAAAGAGAAGGAGATATTTGCTTGTTGGTTTAAACATCCTTAATTTGCTCCCCACTCTTTCTCCCTAAAACAAGCTGTTTGTGCCCCCTCCCCAAACTCATTTGTTAAGCCTAACCTCCAATGTGATAGTATTTGGAGGTGGGAGACTTTGAGAGGTGATTGGGCCATGACAGTGAAGGACTTCAATGAGAGAGATGGTCTCTCCCTTAGCCACGTGAGGGCATAATGACAGGTCCTTCCACACCAGACACCAAATCTACCAGCACCTTGATCTTGGACTTCCCAGTTCTGGAACTGTGAAAAACAAATGTGTGTTTTTTAAGCACCCAGCCTGTGGTATTTTGTTGTAACAGCCTGAACTAAGACACACACCAGCTCAGCCTGCAGGCCCGTGAGCTGAGATTGCCTCCTCCTCTCAGACTCCTGTGACTTCCCTTATGCAGCCTCTATCTGAAGGACTCCAAGGCAACAGAATTTTGAGGCAAAGTGCAGAGGAATTGAAAAATGAAGACAATCTGAAAGGAAAGGCTACAGTGAAGGTACTACATAGCTTCCAGGTGCCAATTAACAGGGTTGCACACCAATAATTATCTCCCTAGGAGGACATTCATTCTGAGAGAACAAGAACCTACTGTCTCATTCCCTATAAAAACCTCAGTGCCGAGATCAGTATCCAACACATAGGAGTTGCTCAAGAACTAATTGTCAAACAAACAAGTTAATGACTCTCTTTCAGTATCTATGGTGAGCCTATGAGGGATTATCATACAGATTTGACAGATGAGAAAACTGAGAATTTAGGGCGCTTGGGTGGCTCAGTGGGTTAAAGCCCCTGCTTTCGGCTCAGGTCATGATCTCAGAGTCCTGGGATCGAGGCCCGCATCGGGCTCCCTGCTCAGCAAGGAGCCTGCTTCCCCCTCTCTCTCTCTGCCTGCCTCTCTGCCTCCTTGTGATCTCCCTCCCTCTGTGAAATAAATAAATAAAATCTTTAAAAAAAAAAAAAAAGAAAACTGAGATTTTAAGAAGTCAACTAACCTGTCCCAAGGATAAAGTTCCAGACCTTGAATACAGGTCTGACTTTACAGACACATAGTGAGGGTGCAGATGGTTGTCAATATAATTCTAAGGACTAGATCAATCAAACAGAACGCTTGTCCCCAAAATGTCTGGAAGAACACTTTTTTTTTTTTTTAAAGATTTTATTTATTTATTTCACAGAGGGAGAGAGATCACAAGGAGGCAGAGAGGCAGGCAGAGAGAGAGAGGGGGAAGCAGGCTCCCCGCTGAGCAGGGAGCCTGATGCGGGCCTCGATCCCAGGACCCTGAGATCATGACCTGGGCCGAAAGCAGAGGCTTTAACCCACTGAGCCACCCAGGTGCCCTGGAAGAACACTTTGAACTTGCTTGTCTATGTTATATTCTATTCTATTATAATAGAATTATATTACATGTTGTATTATATATTATATTATATATATTCTACATTATATTTACTGTAATACGAATCACTTCCTTCTCTACCATGCCATTACACATGAGATGTTGTACAATAATATCATTTATTACACTTTATTATAGTTATTTTTAGCATCTCATTAGACTGTGAAATCCTTGAAGCCATCTCCAGCACCTAGCAAAGTCTTCACAAATGTTTGTTGCAGAAATGGATGGATGGAGGAATGAATTTTGTGTGATACCTTGCATTTCAAATATACTTCCATTTACATTATTTCATGTAATCGTCACGTGATTTGGTGAATTGTTGTTATTAACAAGTTTACAAATTCTACTTGGAGATGTAATGGTCTTTTGTGGAAAAATGCTTTGAGACACTTGACATAGGTGGAAAATCTTGAAGGGAGAAATGTTGACCCCAACAACAGAGAAGGGAAAGCATCCTGACCCTGGGCATGAGACAAGGAAATGAGTAAAGAGAAGAGGAACCAGAGGAAAAGAGTGGGAGGACCCACTAAGAGAGGAGGACTAGGTCTAGGGGAGGCAAAGAGCCCGTGAGACCCTTGTAGTGGGGTGGATGACTGAAGGGCATCTTAGAGACCATCTGCGGCCTGCTACTGTTTTGAAGTTGATCAAATTTCTGCCATGGCTACCCCTCATCTCTTGCCTCCGTAACTAAACCAAAACCAAAATAAAAGCAAAAAAAGAAGACATTTTGTTTGATTCTACTAATCTTACTGTTGCTACTTTGTAAGAGGGCATTTTGGAACTCTCAGAAGGGACCCAACTTCACATTCACACCCAGCTTTACATTCACACCTGATGTGGCACAGAGCAGAGTTGGCGTGTGAGGAGACTGGAGATCAGAATTCAGACAGTCAGATGAACTGGGGGAGGGGTGTGCTGTGGAAGGAGAGGAGAGAGCTTTAAGCCTGTTTTTCTACTATCTCACTGATTGGCCCCAGCTTCCATCTGGGCTTAATCCATGAAGAAACAGAGGCCCAGAGAGGTTAAGTGCCTTGCCCAAGATCACACAAATAGCAGCTGGTAGAAAGAGAATCTAATTAAATTCAGAACCTTGCTTCCCTTGTATCTTGATGCTACAACACAAAGATTACTGTCACCCCTTGACAAGGTAGAAGTCGGGGCTGGTGCTATTTTGGAGAGCTCATCTTTTGGATGACAGGAGCCAAGGCACAGGACTGTCTCCCTGTCTTTCTCACCTTGGTAGACACTGTTGCAGTTTTCCTGACTGCTATGGCTGGACCCTGGAGGACAGCAGGAAAACTGCAAACCCCCGATCTCTCTTTCCCTTGGGACAAGAAGTATGCCTCTCCCAAAACCTCTAATGCTAGCTCTAACCTCACAGAGATGGGAAGAAGTGAGTGCAGGAGGGCTTGGCACCCTGCCGGCCAGAGAATGGCCAGTGGAGCAAACTTGACAAGCAGAGGCCCCCATTACATCTGTCAGAGGCCCTCACACACACGTGGGCTTTACAAGGAGCAGGCCCCTCTGAGGGAAACCTGGGTCAGTGTGATAGAAAGTATCCCCACCTATCTGCCTGCCTCTCAACACCCTGGCCCCACACCAGCCAAAGCACAAGCCATGTTCCAGGAGTTATCAAGCTACTGCAAGCCCCACCTGCCTTCCGTCTGGCCCAGTCACTGCCATGGTCACAACCTGGCCAACTAGACAGCAAGAGGCCTGAAAGGCTAAAACTTGATGTAGATTTTGGCAGCATCTTCTGTATGCTCCTCTGGCTCAGCTCTGCACACAGTAGGTGCAGGACTCAGCGCTTTCTTTGAAAAACTTTTGGTGAATGAATCTACCCAGCTCCAACCTGGAGTGATTTGAGGAATTCTCATTCCTCCCCTCCCATCCACTCCTCTTTTTCCAGCAGATGCTTGAAATCCTACAAATCCTCATCAAGACTTAAATATCTCTTAACTGAAGAACTACTAAAAAAGGTTTTTTTAATCAGTTATTTATAGCTTGTAATAACTGACATTTAGTTTGTATTAGGCACCTACTGTGTTATAAGTACTTTATATACATCATCTCAGATCCTCACCATCACCTTACAAAGTGGGTATTATAACTGTAGCCACCAGGGCTCAGAGGATGAAAGTCACACAGTTAATAAATTGGAAGAGAGGTGTTTGAACCCATGGAGCTTCTGGCTCTAATGCCCATGTATGGTCCACCTCACTGTACAGCTGCTAAGGGAGATTTGTACATGGCTGAGAAGAGGAGAATCTGAATTTGCTGTGGGCTTGCAGGGTGATGGGGGTCACCACTGAGAAAGCAAAAAGATGAAGAGCTGCTCCCCAGAGGTTCTTAACTTAAGGTCATGGACTTTCAAAGCATCTGTGAGCAGAGTTCAGGAGACCATGAAGTTGGGGGACATTTTTATCTTTATCTCTACTAATTCTAGTTTCTACTAGAATTCTAACTGAAATGTATTCAATTTTAAATGTGGACAATACACCACAAGAGCATGAGAAGTTCCTGTGACTGTGCATGAAGTGAGATCACAAATTTTTCTTATCACTTTATAGGTGTCACTGCTTTTCAAAACACGGTTTAGACTCATTGCCACTTTGAAATTACAGTAGTTATTAGATGTGCTGCTAACTCTCATTATGTAATATGTTAATAAAGAATGGTGCTATGGGGAAAAGTAGGGGATTTTAAATATTCTTTTTGTTGTATTTCAATATAATTGGCTACTTCTATAACCCTACGTGCTTTGTTTTATGCATTTAGGAGTCATATTCTATTCTGAGAGGTGTCTACAGGCTTCAACAAATTGCCAAAGGATCAATGGCACAGGAAAAATAAGTTCTTGTTAAGAAAGTCAAAGGTACGGTTTGCCAACTTTAAAATTATACCATACTCTACCCCTTCCACATATGTTTTATTAAATGCAGTCTTGGATCATCAACGAGATACCTGGGAGTTTTGTTAAAATGTAGATTTCCAGGACACCCATCTAAACCACAAAAGCAGACTCTTGAGGTTAGAACCTAGTAGAGCTGCCCAGTGTGGTAGAGCTGCATGCGTGTGGCCCTTGGGCTGCGTGGCTTAGAGTGCGCTGGACCCCGTTTGCCAGGTGGGAATAGCCTGCAGGCTCTGGTAATTTCTAAAACCTCTAAAGTTTCTCACGAAAAAAGAAATGCTTTTTTAAAAATCACTGCATGGGAGTTTTTTGTGTTTTTGTGGGCTTTTTCTTTTTTCACATTTTAGTGGGTATATTAGTTTCTTAGGGCTGTGAAAAAATATCAATAACTGAAATGGTTAAAACAACAAATTTATTCTCTCACAGTTCTGGAGCCCACGGGTTTGAAGTCAAGGTGTCAGAAGGATGGGTTCCTTCGGGGGATTCTGATGGACAATCTGTCCCATGGCTTATCTGCTAGCTTCTGATGGTTGTTGGCCATCCTTGGTATTCCTGAGCTGGTAGATGCATCACTCCACCTTCTGTCTCCATCTTCATATGGCATTCTCCCCCATGGGTTTCTGTGTCTGTGTGTGGAAGTTTTTCTCTTCTTATAAGGACACGAATCATAATTGATTTAGGGTCCACCCTAATCCAATATGATCTCAACTTGATTACATCTGCAGAGATCTTATTCCAAATAATATCACATTCACAGTTTCTGGGTGGACATGAATTTGGGGGTGGGGCACTATTCAACCCAGTACAGGGGGGATTTTTTTTTTTTAATACTTAGGACTAATCTTCCTCTCATCCCCAGGAGAAAACTATTAATCTAAAACAGCAGTTCTCAAACCGTAAGAGACTCTTAATCTCACGAAACAAATTGAGGGTTACTGGGGCGTGGGGGTGTAGGGATAGGGTGGATGGGTTATGGACATTGGGGAGGGTTTGCTATGGTGAGTGCTGTGAAATGTTTAAGCCTGATGATTCACAGACCTGTACCCCTGGGGCAAATAATACATTATATGTTAAGAAAAAAATAAAAAATAAATAAATAAAACAACAGTTCTCAAAGCATGATGTCTAGGACCAGCTTCTCCTGATAACTCATTAGAAATGCTAATGATCAGGCCTCTAGAATCAGTGCTCTGGGATGGGTCCAGTGATCTGTGTTTCAACAAGTCCCACGAAAACTCTGATGCCTGTTCAAGTTTGAGAACTTGAACTATAGGTCTACGAGCAGAGCAGAGTGTATGCAATAAGGATGATCTTCCCTTCAGGTTGAATCATCCATTCATCCCAGAAACAACTTAGAAGACAGTGAGCCAGCTACTGGAGACCCAGCCACGTTCAAATCACAGCCTCTATGCACAAGGAACTTACACGCTGATGGTGAGACCCGCACACAAGACTGGACAACTGATGAACCAGGTTGAACCACACATAATGATTAGTAAGAATTCATGACTCACGCAACTGGCAATTTCACATGATTCGCCCTAAAAAAAGCACAGGGTCTCCAGGGGTGCCACGGAAGTTTCCCAGCAGACACGCTTACATGTCCTGACTGGAGAAATTACTCTTCAAGGGCTGATTGAACCATGAAGGGAGGGAAGCGCTGATGGAGGTGCTCTGAGGTGTACATGCTGGAAAAGGGCTGGGGGGCTTCTGCAGGATGGGGCTTCCACAGACCCTGCACAGTCCAAGCAGGCCTTAGATCCTACTCTCACTACAAGCCACTCCACCACAGTCACTTTGGTCTCAACTAAGTGAAGCTACATCTAGATATAGGCACGAAGAAATCAAAACCCCCGAGCAAGTTCCAGCTGGACTTCTGATGCCTCCTCTTCACCTGTGAGGACTAGGCTAACTTCTCCATTGTGCAGGTAGGCGCAATGCCAGGACCCACCATACCTTCAAGGACCCAGAAAAAATTTGTTATTTTTTAAAATTCAAAGAAAAAAATAAATGAACTTTTCAGATTGAATAAGATATTAATTTGGTTATTACATCAGAAAAAAAAATGAGGTGCATCTGGGTGGCTCAGTGGGTTAAAGCCTCTGCCTTCAGCTCAGGTCATGATCTCGGGGTCCTGGGATCGAGCCCCACATCGGGCACCCTGCTCGGCAGGGAGCCTGCTTCCTCCTCTCTCTCTGCCTGCCTCTCTGCCTACTTGTAATCTCTCTCTCTGTCAAATAAATAAATAAAATACTAAAAAAAAGAAAAAAAATGAAATATTTAGGACCCTTCAAAATCCATTACTTTGTTTTCACATGTTTTTATGGAGGAAGTTGCCCAAAAAACCAAGATTGCCTCAGACTCCCAGAAGTCAAAACATGGCCCTGAGTGAGGAGACTTCCTATAGTGAAGGTTAGAGGCCATGTCTACTGAGTGCCAGGTACTGGCCCAGTTGTTGAGGAGACTGAGATAAGCACACTCCAGTCCTGTCCTCAGGGATGGGGAGGCTATGGGCATTGTCTCAGAGCTCACAGTTTTCTGGCAATAGCCACGCTTTGGGAGCCAACTCTAGGCAAGGCTGTACCCTAAGTGCCTGACACGTGTTATTGTCATAGGACAATTCATCCTCACAATATCACTGCCCTAAGGGGATGTATATCTCACTTTAAAGGAGAAACTGAGCCTCAGAGAGGCTCAAGATGGAGGAGCTGGAGTGATGACAAACTCACGGAGAAGAGGCTTTGTCTTATTCTCCTAGAGGAAACTCAAAGAACTAAAAGGTTATTTTTCTCCTTTTCTGAGCAAATAGCCAAAGAGAAAATCTAACACAATTTAACCTTTGTTCGTCTTGTTTGAAGAAAGGCTGAAAGAGATGAGTTAATTTTCACCTGAAGGTAGGAAGACAGAGGGGAGGTGGCTGAACCTGAGGTGTTTTGTGTCTCACCTGAGGGCAAGGGCAGTAGTTTGAGCGCCTCTGAGGGCAGAGATTTGCAACATAGGATGAGGATGGGGATGACTTAGGGGTGTCCTAGGGAAAACTTGAGGCCCCCTGACCAGGCTTAGGATGGAGGGAATTAGGAGACTCCCTTCAAAATGGCGCTTGAAGACCATGAGCAAGGATTTCTCCACAGTGGACCCATCCCTAGAAACTTGCCCTCAATCTTGCTGACTTACCTAATTCCCAAGGAAGAGAGACAAAACCCTTATCACCACCCCTCAAAAAAAAAGGCATAACTAAGAATGGGTTTCCCAGCAGTCCTGGCAGGTGCAGAACCAAGCCAGACTTACTTGCTCTAGAAAAAATAAAGAAAACGTGACCCTGCTCACACCCAAGTGTCTTGGAGCAAATCCACACAGGTCCCACCCAGCTGGGGAGCAGCCGTATTGGGAATTTAATGTGCCCCATCCTCCCCCTCCAGCGCCACCATCCTAGTAGGGCATCTATTCCTTTCCCGCTAACAGCATCATTTCTAGCTCAGGTTAGTGGAGGCACGATGCAGCTGGCCAAAGTGCAATAATTAACTCAACTGTGCCTGAAAGAGGATAACAATAATTTATATTTCTCCACCACCCTCCATCCCCCCACGAGCTTTCCAAATTTTTTGGCCATGACTCACCTCCGCTACTGCTGTGGGGTAGCTTGGAGGGAGAGGACGCACTCACAACACACCGAATTTAGGCAGAACATGAAAGAAAAACACCCCAGCTAATTACAAGAGGATCGCTCCCTGTCACGCGCAGTCCAGCTGACTTCATGCCTGGGCGGCAGAAATGCGATAAAACTCCCAAGTTGGTCCTTATATTTTTCAGAGTCAGATTGCTCAGCCATGATCTCACAGTCGTGCGCCCCAGCCAGTGGCCCTGAGCCAGTCTTTGAAATATGACCTAAGAGGGGGCTGGTGATGGAGTGGCCATTGCTGGAACAGTTTGCCAATGAGGTCTCATCCTTCTCGGGGTACCCAGAAAGGCCTCCCTGCCAACAGCTGCCTGTTGACCCAGTGGCCAGGCCACCTGACAGCCCCTGAATAGCACCGATAGCATCTCAGAAACAGTCCCCTCTTTCTCAACTGCTACAGTGATTCCCTCTGTACTAGCCATTTGGCATTTAGCCACACTTGCTCCTAGATTCCTGTTCTAACCCATTCAATCACCAAATGTCTACTTGGAGGCATGAGAGCACTGTGGCTGAGATTGCAGGTTATGGATGAAAACCACAAGTTTGTATTTCACATCTTGCCATTACCAGCTGCATGAAGTCGGGCAAATTTCAGTTCAAGTTTCAAGTTTCATTTCCTCATTTGTCACCAGGAGGAAATCTCATATATTCCGTGTGGGGTGTGATAAAGGGATTGATTGGTGCCTGACGGTAGTGAAGGCAACAAATTTTAGATGACACCCTACTACCACCAATGGCTATCTTCCCAGTGGGGTGGACACCCATATAAGAGTCCTTCCAGTTTCAGAAAGACTCGCATGTTCTGGTTTGGTGGTCCCTCTGATGGATGGTTTCTGATGGTTCCAAGCTTTGGGATCCTGGAATAGCTTTAGAAGCAAGTCTGGTGATTCTTAGCTCCCTGTGTGTGACCAAATCATTTCATGATGATAATTTCAGGAAAAAAAGGAGCACTTCTGGCATCAGTTCATACTCTCAAAATATATAATTTCTCTTCAAGAGTTAATATAGAAAGCTCTACAACCCAGCTCCCCAGGTTCTCCCTGTTCAACTTGATGAGTTGTGAGAGTGCACGGGGGTATCTAGTGTCAAGAGATGAAGTGAGCACTGGACTTGGAGGCAGGAGCTCTGGTTTAAGTCCCAGCTCTGTCACTTTCTAGCTGTGTGATCTTCAAGAAGTCACTCACCCTGTATGAGCCCCAGTTTCTTTATCTGTTTACAAGTTTATCAAAGTTTATCTTCCAACGTAAAGATCAAATGCAAACATGGAAGAAGAGCGTATTGTGCCATTCTAAGTACGAGAAACAAAATTGCCTGTAGGACCTACTCCTCTGCAAAGAAGTCACCCCCTACTTCTGTGTATTTCAATTTAAATCCACAATTGTTGCATCAACATTGAATTAGAGACACGAAAAAGATGGATTTTAGGGCTCTGTCCCCAAGAATCCCTCAGACAGGATAAGAAATGTATCCCCTTCAAGTCACCTCACCAAAAAACCGCCTTGAACTGATTAGAAACCATACTCCATGCCTTTCATGGGTACCAAACCCTCTGCAAGTTACTGACAGGTGAGCTTTCCATGATACTTTGGTTCACCCACTCCTGGGTCACCTGGGATGCCATGGATTCATGAGCAAGCACCTTCCCTGGTTCCACAGAAATGCTTCTTGCCTCTAGAATGTCATCTTTATTAAAGATATGGAAAACCCCAGGGAGAGGAAACACTGTGTGGGGCAGGTAGTTTTCCACCACTTTCTGGTTGCCCTTCCGCATTTCCCCTCCTACAACCAGTCATCTCCTTGTGTTACATCAAGTGTCCCACCCACCTCAGCTCTCCTGGGCTCGGCATCTGCTGCTGAAGACAAGGTACCGAGACACGTTCCCAACAAACATGAGTTTTACCCAATAGGAATTCTCATGTCAGAATCTTAGCAGGCAATACCCAGAGCCACTTGAGTATGGGTACACCAGCCTGGTAATGGGGATCTGGGTGGGAATAGGAATGGCACACTCTCCAGACACCTTGGGACCACTTAGCTTAAGAAAAGGAAATGTCTATGGAGAAGAGCCTGGATCTACAAAGGTTTGCCACTAGGTTTAGAGTTGGGGTCTCAGCAAACAATTCAGGGTTGCTTGGTCTTCTTTTGTTCTATGAACATTTATTTCCATAGAGACTGATCCTGGAGGGGTTCAAGTACAAATGAACCCCTGACTTGACACCACCCTAGTTTCATCTCCACGTGCAGCACCAGCAGCAACACCTCATTTTGACATCCCTTCTCTGAGACAGAATCCTAAAAAAGACAAAAGAACCACATACTCCTCACTGTCCATGAAATCAGCGTTCCTAAGTCATGAGTCAAAGTGGAGCACACTTGACAGGCATCCCTCAGGAAGCCCTCTCCAGAACACTCTCTATGCACGGGGGCATGCGGAGACCTGACTACAATGAGGAGAAAAGGAAGAAAAGAAAAGAAAAGAAAAGAAAAGAAAAGAAAAGAAAAGAAAAGAAAAGAAAAGAAAAGAGAAAAGGAAAGGAAAGAAAAGAAAAGAAAAAAGAAAAGAAAGCACCAAACTTTTTCATTTAGCGAGGTTGATTCTTAAATAAAAAATTCTTAATCTTTTGGTTAAACTACATAAATTGATTGCAAATGCCCCATTCAAAAAAAATATATATATATATGGAAAACCAGTACATACTTCTATCCCCAATATGCTGCTTCGGCCATCCTGTCAGGTCGCATTGGACCAAATAAGGAGAAAAAGGAATCCAACATCTTTGAAAAGAAAGCTGAGAAGGTGAAGGGGGCCTGGGGAAAAAAAAAAGGCTGAGGTAGGGGGAGAAAACTGGGGAAAATTGGAAGTGACAGAAGTTTCCAGAGAAAGAGATGAAGATAACGGAAGCCAAAGCCAGGGCCGGCATGACCAGAAACGAGGTGGCCAGGCTGATGAGCAGGAAACAGATACCGGCTACCCTCCTGGAGGGAAGACACACCGATAGAGAGCTATGGCTGCTCCAAAGATTCAAGATAAATCTCTAGGTGTGAAGGGCTAGCAGGGGAGAACGAGGTAACGGAGGCTCTGTTTCTGTGAATACCCCACGGTAAGAGGATGTCTGGAAATGTGGTGCCAGATGCACAGGAGACTGCCAAATTCCCACCAGGAGAGGGGAAGCTGAATGTCAGCCTCTGGGAGCCAGGCCTGTGCTTCGCCTGTCAGTGGGACTTCTACTCGGGCAGAGATGGCTTAGCCCACTCCCTTTGAGGAGGGGAGCTTTGTCCAACTGCTCCTCCGGCCAATGGAATTTAGGCCATCTGGAGTGCCAATTGGAGCAGATCTGCTGGCCATCTAGAATAAAATCAAAAACCAAACCAAGGGGATGGTGCTGGCCTAGCGGACAAGCAGATGCCCGGAGCTCTCTGTTCAGCACATCCTGACACCTGGCCCCTGGGGCAGCTGGACCAGCTCCACAGCTCACCTGCTGGGCCCTTGCAGGCTTGGCCTGGCAGGGCAGAACATCCAGGAGAAGGGTTGTAGGGCCAGCCCCTGAGTTAGGGGAAAGATGGCCTGAGCTACAGTGCTGCACAGATTGTTCCATGGCCAACCTTCTCACCCAGTTTCCTTCAAATTTCATCTGTTCACTCATCCCTTCATTCCCTTCATTCATTCCACGTATAGAGCAGACGCTACTTCCTATCGCAGGCTCAAGAGTCAGTAAAGCTGGGCTTGTCCCATAGTTCTCCTCGGAAGCTGCGTGCCCACAGATGGGTAACACAACCTCTCTGTAGACTCTGTTCTTTCCTGTGCTGCAGAAAGACGATAGAAAATGATCTCGATGAGTTGTCATGAGGAGTAGATGAGGTAGAGCATTCTGCCCAAAGCCTGAACAAGGTAAATGTTTCATAAACTGCAACTCTTGTCACTATTAGTATTATTATCTCTGTTAATTATTTCATTCATGGAGGAGTGGAGGGTGCTTCTTCCTCACGCATGACAATCGCTTCCATGTGGGAAAAATCCCACTTCACTCCCGAGTTCTCTCTGTCCCCTCATACATGACCCCAGGGGAGGATGTGGTATTTGTATTCTGATGAGTTTGGAAAGAGAAATCAGACACATGTTGGGAGTGAGCCTGTCTGCAGGGAGCATGTTGCACTCTGCTGCTCGGTACACGACATTTCACAAGGGCCCGTCCAGAGCTGCAATGACTCGGTAAGGTAAGTCTTTTTAGGTTGAGGGCTCAGTAGCAAAAAATCTACCAGTCTACATTTTCTACTTTATAAGTAACAAAGATGGAACTGCAGTTCGATTCCCCAGGTGTCAAGTCTTCTGTTTTACTTCTTCATTCATTCATAACTGGTGGACAGGAGAGGTACTAATGCTGGGGTGTCCCTCCTATCCCAACAATTATAAATAATTATTTGCATGCACATCTCTGATATTCAACTGCATCAGTTCAATGAAACAATTCAAAGGAAGCATTAAATTCAAAGCCATAGATTTTTTTCTTCCCTTCAATCCCACTGGCATCCCCATCAACATTCCAGGTACTCGATTGCCCTGTAATTTCCAAGAGAAATTTACAGTTGCATTATATAAAAGACAAAAGTAGGGCTCCTTTCCCATTTACTCTTCTCAATACTTTTCCTCCAACCTCCCACCCAGAGCCAAGGTTAGCAATTTTCATTACCATTGCTTGCTTTTTGTTTAGATCATCCTTCCCTGCTGAATTCCAGATCCTTATCCAGGCCCTGATGCAGGAAAGGACTTCTTTTATGTGGTTTTTCTTTATGGGCTCCTAGGGCTGAGCTACCTTTGGTAAACTAAGAGCGTCTTTGGCTGCCTGGTGATCATGAGGGTTTCGTTTGTGTAGGCTGACTCTTGTTTGGGAATGGTGATTGCAGAGAGATGCTGAGATTAGGGGGAGCCCAGAGCATTCCAGTTCAATAAATCAATCCCCTTTTAATTGTGTCCCTGTCAGTCAGCATTCTTCCAGAGACTGGAGGGCAAGGAGCTTGTTAGCAGAGCGATTCCTCACTGCCCTTTGTGTACAGATCTGATTGTCAACCAGATTAAAGCCACAGCTAGAAGAGGCTGTCACAGGGGCTACCGTGTCTGGTCCTGTCACAAGAAAGAAACCAAATGGAACATTGATCTTCTTGGCTCCGATTAGAAGCTTCTGACAAATTTCAGACTGGGTTTTAACCTCTGCACAAGCAACTGAATTCTGACTCCAGTTGGTAAAACTGCTAGCTCACATAAGTTAAAAATTATTAAGTCATTGGCTGTATTTTCCAAGGAGCCTCCAAAGGTTATTAGACAATAAAGCTTCTATTTGGAAATTATACTTATCTTTCCTCACGTGAAGGGTGTTCCTGCCTCTCTTGTTCTCCATCCACATGCTATCAATCAGTTCACACCCACAAGATGAATGAAAAGGTTGGCTTTATTATTATTATTAACCAAATTTTTCACCACAGCTAAAAATTTCAGGGTACTAAACACTATTTGGTCTTTTGCTTTGTTTTGTTTGACTTCTCAGATTTTAATATGTGTGAGAATCAATTGAGAGTTTTATGAAAATATAGATTCTGATTTAGGAAGTCTGGGGAGGACCCCAACGGTTTGCATGTTTAACAAGCTCCCAGATGATGCTCATGCCACTGACCCATGGACTAGACATTGAGTGTCAAGGATCTAGACTTAATTCATACACTCATCTGGAAAATGTTCAGAATCTTTAACATTATCTCCTTAGTCAGGGCTCTGTAGTCATTCAGACTTGGAAAAGATATTTAAACTTGATGATGAGCACACTTTCCTTGTCCATATCTCAGGAGATGATACCTGAAAGTACTTAGAACTGTTCCTGGCCCAGTGTATGCATTTAAATAAGTGGTACCATCTATCAGCATCAGCATCTATATGAGGACTGGGCAAACTCCAGCCCACAGCCAAATCTGTCCTGCCACCAGTTTTTTGAAATAGTTTCATCAGAACCCAACCACATTCATGAATTTCCAGACTATCTATGGTGACTTGGGCCCAACCAGAGAAATTCTGAGAAGGTGCAATAGAGACTATATGGAACACAAAGCCCAACATATTTACCATGGGGCCCGCGTAGGATAGATCAAGCTCTGAGCTGTCTCATTTACTCAACAATAAAAATTTACTGAGCACCTATTGCATACCAGGTAGCATGCTGCCCTCTGGCAATAATACAAAGTTTCTTCCACTGAGACATCTCCACATGGAGTAAATATTTAATTAATGACTGTTATATCCCGGATATCACACTAAATTCCAGTCCCTCATCTTTAAAATGGAGACCAAGACAGCAGCTCCTTCAGAGTGCTTGTTGTGTGAATTTACTGAGTTAATACATGCTAAATTCTTAGAACAATGTCCAGAACATGTTAAGGGTTCAATAAATATTAGCCATTATTAGTATCATCTTTACAGGTGTTTTTATTTACATTTTATACCCATAAGAGGTTATTATCATTGCTATTTTATAGATGTAGAAACCATGAGCTGTCGGGATAATTGGTCTTAGTAATCTAAAATTCCCCTATGTAGTTGGACCACAAAAACCCACCCATCATTGTGTCCCCAGTCCTCTTTTGCAGTCTGGACAGACCTTAAGTTTGATGCAATAATGATTATAAAAATATCACCAATAGCTAATGTCTACTGAGGGCTAACTATAGGCACCATGTGGAGGGCATGACCACAATCAGTCACAAGCTATGAGGTAGGCAACTTCTGTTTTCTTCGTGTGCACACACACACATAAAGGGGCCCTTTGAAAGGCGTTGTCTCACAGTTAATAAGTGACAGAGCCAGGATTTGAACCTAGTCCTATCTGACACCAGGACCCACAAAACAACCCTATACTGCGAATATCAGACAGTTAGTGGGCTTGCAATAAACATTTGAGGTATTCTTGCAAATGGCATATAGCATTCCAATGCCAAGCATCAGACATCAGACTCCATGAGTCAGCAAAAAGTTCCTAGGCCTTTGGTTTGCCAGGAACAGATGAATCAATCACACAGTTCATTTGACATCTGCTCCCAGGAGAACAAACCAGAAAAGTAAAGGTAGACGATGGCCAAAACCAATCAGTAGACTATATGGCCCAAAGTGAGAAGGAGAGACTTTGGATTCTCATCCTGGTTGATGAATATACCTTTACCTAAAGCCTGGGCCTTGCCCTTGTGAACACATATTTAATGGTAGCTCTGTGTGTTATATGTAAGGTTATCTGATAACAGGCTTCAAAGTCAAAGAGAACGGGATTGAAACCTCAGACAAGTTCTCTCCTGGGACCCCGGTTCCTCTTCTGTATAATGAAGTCTATGACAGTGGCAACTTTGCAGAATCATTGTGAGGATTAATTAACATAAGGGATGATGTCACATGTGTGCTAAGGATGGTATGACCATGTAAGCCCATAATAAGTGCTATTTATTATGGTTATCATGAGTCCAGCACAGCCCTAGCCTCTGGCAGGCCAGCACCAAATGTTACCTCAATTCCCCTCTCTAATTTCCCTGATGGAAATCTGACTAGAGACATAAACAACAAGCTCTTCTCATCCTGAAGCAAGCCTCTTAATCTTTTTAATGAATTTTTCCTTTAAGTTTGATTTTATGGCAAGAGAAAGTAGGTTTCCTCTAAGGGCCAATAAATAAAAAATATGTTGTTGCATGTAACACAAATGCTTGCCTCACCTCTTCCCTCATTGACTTACATTTTTATTTAAACATGTTTCAGTTTCATTGCTGATTGATCTTTATTCCATCAGCAAACCTTTACTGAGCACCTATTATGTGCCTAGCACTGTTCTCAGTGCTGTCAGTGCAGACTCAAACAAAGAAGACAGCAAGCTACTCCCGCAGAGTTGACACCCTGACAGGGAAAGACGGGCAACAAACATGTGAACAAGTAAATAAATCACATAGGTTCTCCTTGTGGTTAGCACTCTCAGGAAAATGAAGCAGGTTTGTGCAAAAGCAGCTGGGGGAGGGAGGGAAGTGGGCTTTAGATTCTGCGGTTGTGGAGACTCTGAATGATGTGAGAAGCAGGGCATGCAAAGATAGGAAACAGCCCTCCAGGCCAGCAGAATGGTCAGAGCAAAGACCGTAGGGTGGGAAAGATCTTGGTCTGTTGCAGAAACACACAGTCGAGATGGGGGTGCAGAGGTGGGCTAGGAGTGAGCGACAGGGGCGCAGTCTCAGAGGACCACTGGGGCTATAGGAGGGGAGTGCTCTTCTTGCTCCAGGTGTCATGCGAAGCCCCTGGAGGGTGAAAAGTGGGAGTGGGTGTGACCCAATTTTGTTTTTAGAGCAATCGCTTCAGTTATATGCAGAGAATGGGCTGCAAGAGGCCACTGGAAACAGGAAGAGCACTGAGGAGGCTCCGGTAGCTTCAGAGGAAGGAGGTGATGGTGTGGACAAGAGTGGGAGTCACGGCAACAGAGAAGCAGACAGATTCGGGATATATCTTACAAATCAGTTTTTATTTTTTTAAACAAGAAATGAATTTCAACCACAAGATACTTGACTTGAAGGGAAAACTATCTAGGATTCATTTCTTTTAATTTATCCCTACTTAAAGACAAATCACCGTCCTTGTAACAGCTATGTATAAAAAAGTTATGAAATTGTCCTTGGTTTTACAATGATAAATGAAAACTTATTAAAATTCTCCAATCAAACAAGGTATGCAAGGATTCTTCTGTTGTTTTTTCTTTATTAAGCAGTGAGAGCAAAACACCTTACTGGAATATAAAGATAAGAGCTGAATGAACACGCCATGAATGGAGAAAGGAGGTATTCTCACTGAACCAGCATTTTCCGCCAGCCCATCTCCACTTGATATCAATCAAAACATAACTTTGGTCATCTAGTTTTAAAAAACACAATATGGTTGTGCACATACGCAGTTACTTTATATCCAATAAAGGAAGGGGGAAGGGAGAAACAAAAGAATAAACTCCCTAGTTTTATGCAATTAAAAAGAGAACAAGAGTCTTTCAGTGGCAGGGTGTCCTAATGTTTGCACCAATTTGCCATTTAATCATGACTTTGATGTGGTCCATTACAAGGTCTGTTAGCTCTGATCTTGACCTGAGTCAAGAGCATTAAAATAAAATTAAATTTAAAAAAGCTGACTTTCAATGCTTAAGCATTGAAAAGCATTGAACTGGCTTTCACTTCAAGCAGAAGTGGCCTACAATGAAAAGTACCTCTGAAGATATTTGTGGACACCAGTACACTCAAAATGCCTAGATGCCACTACTGATAGGTGCTAATCAAGTCTCCTGGTTGTGTCTCCAACCTGGGAAGTCCCCCTCCCTACAGACAGCATGATGCAGTAGAAAGAGTGTGGAGGTGGCACCCAGAGAGAGCTGTATCTTTACCTGAGAGCTCCTAGCTTGCCAGCTGCAGGATCCTGGTCCAGCTGATTCATCTCATTATATCAGGTACCACTACCTATGGGCCCAGCCCTGACATTTCTGTCAGCACACCAGTCCTTCAAATTCACACAGCCCTCTGGTTCTTGATTCCTCTGCATTCACTCTGCCAGCCCTTCCTGTCTTCACTTCCTTCCTGACCAGTACACACCCCATGGTCCACCACTTCAATTCTCCTGGCAATTTCAACTTCCTTGCCCAGATAGGCTAGCTTTGTCGAGCAAAACCCCAGCTTAGGGCAGTCTCACTGCTCATCTTTTCCACCGGGGCTCATTGATTCATTTACCCTTGCACTAAAATTTTGCTCAATGCCCAAAGTATTCAGTCATCATATAAAGTAATAGTTTGTTTTGTTTTTGAAATCTATGATCATCTTCTCTTGAGGACCTCATGGCTGGGTGGGGAAGAGCCATAAAATGCTGAGTTCATTGGAAGAAATAAGCATGGGACCCTGGAGATGCATGGAGAAGAAGATCCTAACCCAGTCTGGGGTAGAACAAGATTAGGAAAACCTGCTGGAGGAGATGTCTCAGATGAGTCAAAAAAAAAAATGGTGAAAAGGAGGTAGACAGACAAGATAGAGAAGGAGGCATTCCAGGCAGTTGTCAGCCTAAGCAAAGAACTGAGAACAGCATAGCAGGTGTGGATGTGAAAAGTAAATCCATGCTGCTGAAGCGTGAAGTTCGTGGCATGGAGGGGTGATAATATTTTCCAAACAATAACTCAGGATATATGGCCCCAGTGAAGTGGAATGTTCCAAATCAGGAATGTCTCAGAAAATACCAAGGATGATGTCACCAATACACTAGGTAGTTAGGGCACAGTCTACCACCTCTTCAACATACTCCTGTCCCTACACGCCCTTCAACTTCTTACTCAAAAACACCAGAAAAAAAACCTCACCATACAAGAGTCTTAGAGACCCTCTCACATTTACCCCTAGTAGTATTTATAACTGCAGAAAATAAAAATAATCTAACCAACCAATAGGAGACATTAAATCAATTGTGGTTCATTCAAATACACTATGCCATCATATTAGACTGTATTTAACAGTAATAATGAGAAAATCTTTGCAACCTAAAGTTATTTTAAGAAAAACAAGTATATTCAGTATATTCAGAGTGACTTCTATTTTTTTAAAAAATAAGTCTGCATATATCTGATAATGTAACATCCTATTATCATAGAACAAGTAAATAGAAATAAATAGTTAGGTTCTCTTTTGTTTCTAGTCTACTCCAATGCATTGTCTGATTGATATTTCTGCAATGCAAGCCTTATCTATCCTGCCTAAAACCCTTCAAAGTCCAAATTCCTTTACCACAGAGCCCAAAGGCCAATATCATCTGGCCCTCTTCTAATCCCTGCCCCTACTTGCCATCTCTCACTTTCGGGCCTTTGCACATGCAGTTCCTTCTCCCAAAATAGGCTTCTCTATTTCTGCTCATCTTTCCAGATGCAACTTAGATGTTACTGACTCTAGGCAGCACTCCTGACCCCCACCTACATCCAGTATCCTCCCATCACACCCAATACTTTCCCCAGAGCTGTTTTTACATTGTATATTAGTTGTCGGCTTACTCCTTTCCATGCTCTACTGGATTGTAACCTCCATGGTGGTCAAAACCATGTCTGCCTTGTACATATAAAAAAGGTCTGTATTAGTTATCTCTTGTTGCTTATCTACTGTTACTCCAAAGTGTGGTGGCCTAAAACAACATTTATCATCTCACACGTTTTCTGAGCATCAGGAAACCAGGAGTATGTTAACTGTACAATGCTAGCTCAGAGTCTCTCATGAAGTTATAATCTAGATGTTGGTGTGGACCACAGTCATCTGAAGGCTTGACCAGGCCTGGAGGATTCACTTCCAAGATGGTTCACTCACACAGCTGTTGACAGAAGGCCTCAGATTTTCTACATGCATGTCTTCATTAGGTTGCTTGAGTATCCTCATGACATGGCAACTAGCTTCTCCCAGGGAGAGCAAATTAAGAGAAAAAGCAGGGACATTACAGAGAATCCACATCTGCTTCAATCACCATTTTATGTATCAGAAAACACAGAGAAGTCAGGTAACATGTCCAGGATCACACAGCTAGTTAGTGTCAGAGGCAAGATTTGAACAAGGCAGCCTGGCTCCAGAACTCTTGCTCTTAGCCATTATGCTATACTGGCCCTCCAGGCAAGTTGGTACATGTTTGCTGGATAAAAGAAACTATCTGCTAGGAGCCATGTAATATATGTTTCCCTAAATTAGTTCATTTGGGTTCATTCCTACTATGCTAGACGCTTCAGGAGACATTTCACTCATGCACACATCATCCCCAAGAAAAATCCTGAAATTCCAGGGCATCCATAGTTTGGAAGGAGAAGGGCAGCTAAGAAAGAAAGAAAGCTAAGAAAGCTCAGAAAGCTGGTCTCATGACTCAGCTCCATGGAAAGGGCCAGGTTTCCCTGGGAAGATCATCTGGGCTAAGCTACCTCAGTCCTTTTGGGCCGGCTGCCCCGCATCACCACTGCTGACTAAAGCAGCCTGCTTGCCCCTTACCACCTCCACCCCAGAAGATGAGGCTGGGACCAGGGTGTATAGGGTGAGGCTGACAGCTGCAGTTTGGACCTGATGATTTCACTGGAGAACCATGCTGCACCTGCCTTCCCCAGGCCGTAAGAAATCTTGGAGGGAGACTGCCCAGCAGTGAAATCACCACCATGGCACCACACACAATGGCACCCTTGTAGGATGTAGCTTGTGATCTCATGGGTGCAGAAATGCGGAGCCAGGATCCCTGCCCCAGCCCAACCCCACCCAAGCGCACCCAATACAGCCTACAGTACCCATGAGCTGGTATTAATATTCTCCTCTAAGCCCAATGTTGGAATAAACTAAAAGAGACCAACAATATTCTCTGTAGAAGAATTTTTCAACTCTCTCCTCAGGCTTAATAACAGAGGGGAACATGAATATTCATCCACTGAATTACTATTTGTCCTACTTTGAATATAGGGGTTATTCCAAAATTGGAATTGGGAAATTCATGTTTCAAAGCACCATACATACTAAAGGACAATTATTTATTCCTTTATAAAACATTCTCCCCGCCTTATAGAGGATTTAGACACACACAATGCAGCAAAATGACATGAATCATGCCAGTGTGAAAGAAGAAGAATCAAGAGTAGAACACTGAATGGAGCCAGGAATGAGGCAAATACAGAAAATGCATATTGTGGAGTCCTTTACACTTGGTATGGATGTTGTACTTTGGCTCTGAGATCCCTAGCAACCAAAGTGAAGAAGGAAACCTAATCAAATATATAAACCATGGTGTTCAAAACATTTTTTACCAGTATGTTTTGCTTCAATTGTTTTTTTAAGCAAATAATAGTGTTCGTGAGATTAAAACCAGCCAGTAATTCAAGAAAAACACAGCTACTAGAAAGAAATGTATTCCAAGATTCATCATAGAGAGAATGTTAAATAAGGTAGTGAATAATATCCTTATAAAAATCTTCTGGGGCAAGCCAACAATATTACTCTAAAAATCAGGGGTTGGCAAACTATAATCCATGAGCCAAACCTAGCCCTCAGCCTATTTTTGTAAAATAAAGTTTTATTGGAACATAGCTATGCTCATTGGTTTACGGCTGTTTCTGCATTACAAAGGCAGAGTTTAACAGCTGCAACAGACTTTACATAGCCAACAGATCTTAAGGTCACTCCCCCACCCTCAGTGAGTTATAACCTTCTATAATACCCTCCCTCTGAATCTGGGTAGAACCTATGATTTGTTTTTGACCAGCAGATGACAGCAAAGATGGTGGGATATCACTCCTTTGATTGCTTTACTTTAAGACTATTTTAGCAGACTGGAGAGACTCTCCTACCAACCTTGAAGAGGCATGTTCCGATGATGTGAGCTACCTATGAAGAGGGCCACGTGGCAGGGAAGTGCAGGTGGTTTTAGGACCTGAGATCTCAGTCCTATGACTGCAAGGAACTTGATTCTGCCAACAACCATGTGAACTAGGGAGTGGCTTCTTCTCAAGGTGCGATTCCAGATGAGGATGCAGCCCAGCCGCCCACTTAACAACAGTTTTATGAGACCCTAGCAGAGGCTCCAGCTAAGCCATGCCCAGATCCTGCTCAACTGGCAAGATGGTAAACATGTGTTGTTTAAAACTGCTAAGTTTGTGATAAACTATGTCTCAGCATAGAAAAGTTATATATTATATAGTTCAAACAACCTGAAACATGTTCTTTCTGGCCTGGCCCTTTACAGAAACGTTTTTGCTAATCCTTGCACTGAAGCAAAATTCAGGGAAAAAAATTATATTATGAGAAGTGTATGGAGTTTTCAAAACACATATTGAGAGAGTGATAGGAATGTTTAGAAGCCCTACTCAGGGCCAGCATTGCCAGTCGTTGACACTGACACATGGTGCCGCTGAGCAGAGCCCAGGAAGGCAACTGAATCAAGCAGAGGTCTTTGGTAGCAAGCAACAGATGTTTTGGCTAGCCTACACAGGAAGGCAATTTATCTGAAGTTTATCAGGTAATTCACCAAATCAAAGGAAACCCTGGTGATTTGTTCTCAGAAAAGGGCAGCGGCCGGGAGGGTTCCAGGGATCTAAATGGCAAAAATGACTCCGAGCTTCAGCAGGCCTCTGCTACTGACATGAATGCACCCCAACTGTTGGGCTCTATTTTTTTGCATCACTGAGTTCAAAATTCAAAGTCCCAGGAGAGAGAGAGGATCTGAGTGGCTGAGGAGGAGCAGGCACTTTGATTAAACTCACCATGACTGCACAAGGATAGGGAGAGATGAGTCCCCTGCAGGAAATCGGGATACTCAAGCTAGAAATGGGGGAAAGGATGTTGAGCAGCCAGAGCTGGCCACAGCTGCTGCCTACCCTCCAGGCCCACACTCCCTGGTACCCACACTGTCCACCCGTATGTCTCCTGGGAGAATCCTCACCACATCTGTCCTTCACAGTGGTGTTCACCTGTCTGGGGTATAAGCTTCATGGGGCAGAAGCGACGTTCACCTTGTTCCCCATGGTAACAACAGGGCTTAGCAGGTGCCCAGCACATAGTGGGTGCTCGAAAAAGATGGCAAGTGGATGAACAAGGAAATTAATGAATGACTATCCAGATGCATTAATTTCTGAACCGCTCCATCAAATCCCTATCTGGAAAGACCTGCAGCTTTCCTCTACTCCTATCCCTCCCTTCTGCAAGAAATGAGAAGTGTCTTGCTTCTGGGTGCCTGGGTGGCTCAGTGGGTTAAGCTTCTGCCTGCGGCTCAGGCCATGATCTCAGTGTCCTGGGATCAAGTCCCGCATAGGGCTCTCTGCTCAGCAGGGAGCCTGCTTCCCTCTCTCTCTCTGCCTTCCTCTCTGGCTACTTGTGATCTCTCTCTCTCTCTCTCTCTCTCTCTCTCTAATAAATAAATAAAATCTTAAAAAAAAAAAGAAGTGTCTTGCTTCTCTCTCTTCATTAGATCTTTCTCTCTCTCTCTCTCTCTCTCTCTCTCATAAATAAATAAAATCTTAAAAAAAAAAAGAAGAAGTGTCTTGCTTCTCTCTCTTCATTAGATCTTTCTCAGCAGACTCCTCTCTCCCTGAGCAGCAGAGTGGTCCAGCAGATTCACTCTTTCCATAACTAGCCTCTGGTGAGTGCTCTTGGGAAAATAAATATCCATGGTATAGACATCCCTATGTTGTCCTCCTCTCTGTGAAAGGATTTGTGAAATGCTATGACATTATTGCAGTCATTTTTGCTGCTTCAAATAGATGATGGCTTGAACTGGGGGGTGGAGGATGCAAAAAGAAAGGGCTGCTACAAGGAGCTACTCTGGGGACAAGGTGCATCTTGATCTTCTAGAAAGTCGGGAACCTTGCACTGGCCAACAGTGAACAGAGAGAAACGCGCTCAGTGAGAAACCAAGCCTCAGAGAGAGCCACAGACAGCAGTGCCAAAGTCCTCTCCATTATTCATGCATGCATGCATGCATGCATTCATCATGCATTCATTTAACACTTCATATTTGCCATGCACAATTCTAAGGTCCTGGGAATACGACAATGAAGCAGCTACTTATGGCGTCTACTCACAGAGCTACAGGTCAGTGGCAAATGCGCACAAGCAGCCAGTTACAGCTATAGGAGCCCAGATGTGGAGGATTTCACTGCCTTCAGAAACCCAGGGAGGGCTTCCTGGAAGATGTGACACAGAAGTTTAGACCTAGAGGAAGAGTCTGAGTAAGCACAGATGTTCCATATCTCACAATAAGCTAATGCAAGATAGGATATCATTGACAAACACACATGCTGTGCATGCCGCCAGCCCCCTTCCCTGCATCAGTCACAGCGTTCTGCCACTGTTCTGAGCCAAGACATGGCCTCGGGGTCCTTTTTAACTTAGAACTCTATCCAGGCAGCCCCTACCAACCACTCAGAAACGGCATGGAGAGCCCTCACTTGGTGTAGGGGAGAGAGGGCTGGACCTCGGGTCAAAGGATCAAGATTATAGGTGAACCTGGGGGAGTTGTGGCCCATGAAAGCTAGACGCAGGGGCTCCCCTGCAGAGCCAGGAGGGGAGAAGGCAGAGAGCAAGGGAGAGTCTCCTGCCAGACAACAGGGCTCAACATCAGTGCCTAAGGGCGAAGAGAGACAGAGATGAGGGAAGAGTAACAAGATCAGATGATTGTCAGGAAGTTGGGGTAAGGGGGTTTCTGCTATTATGCTAGGCTGCCACAGCAGCAGCTCTGGGGGAAGCTGTGGGGTCAGCCCCATAGCATAAAGAAACCATGCAAATAAGACCTCTAGCTCTACCACAAGTCAGCTACTTACGACAAGCCTCTGAAGTGGGTGCTTATATTATCCACAGGGGTCTGAGGCACAGAGAGGGTAAGTGACATGCCCAAGGTCACACAGAGAGTACATGGACAAAGTCAGGAGTCACATGCAGGACTTGGGGCTCCAGAGCCTGCATTTACAACCACCCTACAACATAGGCATCTGTAGGGCTGGCATGTGGGTCAAATGGATTAATACCCAGAAAGCATTTGAAAACATGCCCGGTACACAGAGAGCACTCAATAATGTTAGTTTAGCTATTATTAGTATTACTAACTGGAAAGTAAAAAACATCTTTTATTTTGGGGACAAGTTGTCATCATGGGGTTTTTGGCAAAGTTTCTGGAGACGAGGTATTTTAGGAAGTTGGAAGCATTGGAGGAAGGTGAAGCAAGGTGAGGCTGGTCTTCCGGGGAAAGTGCCATCTTGCTTGGCAGGGAGAGGGGAAACTGGCATCGGCCATTCATTCCTAAAATGAGGATCAGGGTCAAGGTTTAGCGAATTCGTCCTGATCCCACCAGCACATTAATATCCCTCTGGGTGGATTTTTTTTTTTTTTTAAATACTGGAGGCCAGATCCCATGCCTGATTTACAGGATCTCTGGGCCTGGGCTCAAGTATGGAATTTTTTTTTTTTTAATTTCAAGCAATTCTAATGTGCAGTAATGTGCAGATTGAGAAGGACAGTTATTTCAAAGTACTCGAGGTCTGGAGCCTGAATGCCATTTCATCTCTGTCTACACCAAGACAATCCACAATAAAGCCAAAATCAAGGTCTTTAGCCAAAATCCAACAACATTGTGACCATTGGCACAGAATGGAAACACACTAACCACCCATCTATCTCCTCCATCAACAGAACCATGTGCTAAAATGAAAGACAAAAGATAAAGATGCCTCAGATGATCTAGAATTCACTAGAATGTACTAGAAATTATAATGCACTAGAAAGAGGCACCAGAATGGATCTAAATCTTCTGTACTCCTCCCCGGTACTTTCCTTCCCTGCTCCAAACCGAGGTTTTTCTCTAAACCAGCAGGTGCTGCCCACCTCCCAATTTCTAGCCACCACCTCAACAGGGGTGGCAAAGCCCCAACAGCCCAACAAGGACATAGCCAACTATTAAGATGGGCTTTTGTTTCCATGCATGGGCCCCAATCCTTGAGCAGTAGGATTGGGTAGGAGGAGCTAGCCGCAACCAGGTGAGGAGATGCGCTTTGAGCACAAGAGGACAGGGCTGGTCCCTGACCCGGCTCACCCTGGGGCCTTATTTTCCATACAATTTTGTTCAGTCCCAATATTTCCTATCAGAAGACAGGCTTCCAACCTCACGGTAAGAACATCGGCATCTTAAGAGCTCCATGATCCATGACCAGTTCTCTTTGGGTTCGAATCTGCTCCCTGTCTCAGCTCCCACTGGTCGAGTACTTCACCCTTTCAGGACCATTTGTGGCTCTCTTTCAGAAGCCACTTTAAGCATTTTGAATACAAAGCAAATTAATGCAGGGAACTGGTTATAAAGATGTTAGGGGCTGGAAGCGCAAAGGTGAGCAGAGAAGCTGCTGCTAACCCTGTGGCTGGAGTCAGAATCCCACCAGAGCTGCTGGAAAAGCTGGCAGGTGCTGGAGGAGCCACTGCTGCCCACAGTCAGTGGCCTCAGGAGCCCACAGCTGCTGCTGGACAGCCCTGATGTGGACAGACAAATGGGCTTCTCCTGCCTCTAGCTTCCTACCCCTGGGTCCCACTGGCAGACCCCAACAGGAAGCCAGTGGTGGCAAGGGACTCTAGGAAAAGGAATTCTCTGGGTTGCAGGATTGATATACAGAAAGATTAGTTGGAAGCTGAGAGCCAATAGATATTGCCTGTGCAAATATGGTCATCACATCCATTTACAGATGCGGAAACCGAGCCTGAGTCCACACAACCGATAGGTGGCAAAACCAGGATTCAAACTCAGTTCTACCTCAGCTTTAGCCCCAGTGCTGTCCTGCATCTAGCCAAGTCACACCTCTGTGAGGAGCGAAGAGATTGCTGGGCAGTCACTAGACGGCGAGTTTCTGGAAGGCAGGACGTGTGCCCTCCACACTGCATCAGCGAGCACTTGCTGCATTTTAAATGACTTCAAAACTCAGAGGCTCAAAACATAAAGTTTTCTTTTTGCTCATGCATCTCTAGGGGAGCTGAGCGGTCCCGCTGTTCTTGACAGAGCTTGGTCAGGGGACAGTGGTCAGCTATGGCCGGACTTCCTCATGTGTTTTGGAATCAGTTGGCTGTCATCTGGTCTGGAAGGGCTTTTCACTTGGACAGATGAGCTCTTCTCCACTACAAGACAAGGCCAAGTGTGTTCACATGGCAAGAGCAGGGTTCTAAGAAAGAGAACAGAAAGATGGCCATTCTGTAAAGGGCATGAGCTGGGGGAAGTCCTACTCGGGACCTCAGGAGCCCTGGCTCCCCTGCCCCTGGAGGCCCTCCCTGTACCCCCACGGGGCCTGCCAGGCTGTCGGCTACTGAGCAGGCACCTAGCGGGGCTGGATGTTTGAATGTGTTCATCACTTGGAGCAAATGGCTATGGAAGAGAGAGTGTGTCTGAGTTTCTGCAGCGTCCCTCTCCTGGGACGAAGTTTCCCTGAGTACCAGGTGCAGACGGGTGGTTAGCAGCTGCTTCTGCAGGACGATGATTTGAAAAATTCCTCAAACTTAGTATCACCGTGGACTCCAGGATCTGACTCTCCCCGCCCTCCGAGAGGAGAGAGAAAGTCTCTCACCACACGCCCCCCCTTTGTTGCTGGAGTGGTAATGTTTGGGGAGAGCAGAGCAGAGCAGACGGAGCACGTCACCTTTCTTTCCATGACATAGAGCGTCTAAGAATGTGCGGTTGTCCCAGCCGGGGGTGACGGCTGACACCCCCTCCACCCCCACCCAGCACATGCTGCTCAGCGGGCTTGCTGGCCAGGCAGCAGGGGGCTCTCATGGGCACAGGCAGAAGAGGCCCCGAGCTCCCCACCAGACTGGGGATGTGGCACACTCCTCGTCTCCAGATGGACAAATTACCTGCCACAGTCTCTGAACACACACACACACACACACACACACACACACGCGCGCGCGCGCGCGCGCGCACATACGCACACATGCACATCCTGCAAGGCACCCGGACCTCCCCCTTCCATGCCCTTTCTCCATCTCAGCCCATATCCCTGCAGTCAGGGGACACTGGGGGCAGCCCAGCCCTAAGAACCCACCTCGGATACTGAGTTCCTACCTCTTGATTTCTGGTATTGCATGCCTCCCCCATCCACACCCAGCTCAGGTTCACTCCCTGGGTGGATGCTTCTCCCAGCTCCCCTCCAGATCCAAGTCTCAGTTCCTGTCACCCCAACCAGAACCTTATCACTGGGGCTGTGTTAGTTTCCACCAGCCACTCCATCCTCGGCTAGCGCACCATCGGCGCCTCCCATCTAGAAGACAGAGCTCTCCCCACAAACACTCGGGACCCACTAGTGTGGACTTCTTGGGGGTCATTACAATCCCTGTGCTCTGGTGCCAGGGAGACCTTGGCAGCCAAGCTTGGGTGTGATAGCAGGGTTGCTGCTTAACCGAAGGGGAGAAAAGTCACGATGGAGTTTGTCACTGTCACACCAAAGGAGATGAAAGGATTGAACAGAACAATCTCTCTGCTGCCTACCCAAACCCTAACTCTAAATCAGCACACTCCTGGCTGCTGGCCTCAACTGTACATAACAGTCAGCCCCTTGCAAGTGGGGCTATCAGCTTCCAACCCTGCTGATTCAACAGCAGCAGGGTCTGAGGGAGAAACTTCAGTCCCAGGAGACATGATTGAGATGTTTCCAAACTCATCCCTAGGACCCATTTCCTCCAGAAAGTGAGAACCATCAAAAGGTTCAAGGCCAAGAAGAAGAGGGAAGGGAGTGGATGGGTGGGGCAGGCTGACGGGACTCAGGCCGGAAGACTACAGAGCTGAAATCAACATTTCTCAACAGGGCACTGGAAGAAATCTGCACCTCGCATACCTCTCCCCCTGTAAATGCTTTCCATGCTCCTGACAGCTAATTTCTATCCATCTGTCATTGCGAATCTTCACGGTCCATAAACATTTAGCAAAAAGAAGCCTAAGGTGAGTTCCAGAACTCTGGCAGAATCCCCATCAGAAATAGAGGCAAAGGTTCCCCACCATACTCAATGAATTCTTGCAGTTTTGTGAAATTTGGCAAGTATGTATTGGACAAAACATATAGCAAACATATGAGAAAACATAGTCTTGTCAAATACATAGTTGCCAAATTGCTGGGGTGGCTGAAATTGCACTCCAGGTCACAAACCCATGATAAAGCAGTGCCTATGTCTGCCAGACAGCATGCAAAAGAACATTCTTAGCAGCATTATTTGTTATAAGCTCCCCCCAAAAAACCTAGAAACAATGTAGCTGTCCATCAATAGCACAATTGTTTAATAAATTGCAGTATATTCAGACAATAGACCACAATACAGCAATGGAAAAGGGTTACTAGAACCTGCATGACATGGCTAAATCTCAGACACACATGTTGAGCAAAAGAGTACAAGCTTACAATTTCATTTATATAAAGCTCAGAAAAGGGCAAAATTTACCTCTAATGATAAAAGTACAAATGGTAGTTACCTTTAGGGAGTGACCAGAAAGGGCAGAAGAGAGACTTCTGGGCGTTCATAGTGCTCTGTTTCTTGATTTGGTGCTGGTAACGTGAAAAATTCCTCAACCTGTACATTTTTGTTACTTTCTTTTTTGTTTTGGTGTCATATTCGGCTGTTTATTATGGGCTTCTATGACAACTGAATAAAGCTAGAACCAAACAAACTGGTTCTGAGGTACTCATAGTTGAAACCAAAACAAAAAGCATTTGAATTTAACTTGGAGAAGATTTCCTATTTGAAGAAGCTTCAGCATTTTTTTGAAGTTTTTATTTAAATTCCAGTTAACATGCAGAGTACTATTAGTTTCACATCAACCTGCACATTTTAAGTTTGTATACTTTACGTATATTATATTTTAATAAGAAACGTATATAATATATGCATCTATATATATATGTATGTGTGTATACACACACACACACACACACACACACACACACACACAGAGACAGAGAGCCCACACGAATGTGCCAGGAACTAGGGATTTGACACTTTAAAAACTGCACAATCCATGTCCTTCTAGAATTTAAGAACAAGTGGAGGGAAAGGATTAAACAAATAATCCCCAAAGAAATAAAGAATAACGAATTGTGGTGAGTGCTATAAAAAAGAAAGCAGGGAGATTCTAACACGAGGTCTGATTTAGACCTAGCATCCGAAGAGGCTTCTGTGAGGAAGTGAGGCTTCAGAAGACATCTGCAGAGTGGGTAGAAGTTAGGCCATTAGCCTTCAGGCAGAGCAAAGAGGACAGCAAAGGTTCCAAGCAAGATGCCTTTGGGAGGGACCAACAGACTGGGAGCAGAGAGGGGGTGGGGGGGACAGCAAGTGAGAAGCACAGGTGCACAACAAGACCAGAAAGGTGGCATACTGGGGAGGTTTCAGGGGACCATCGGGAAGGTTCTGGATTTATTCTGAGAGCAGTGGGGAGTCATTGGATGCTCTTGCACAGACAGCCACACAATCCAATTTGTGTTAATGGTATCTGCCATTTGTGCATACCAAAGATCGCAAAGAGGCAAAGGAACAAACGGGAGACCCGCTAAGAGGCAGCCACCATAGACATGGATTACAGGGCTGGGATGGAGAGTGGATTATTGATTCCACTTCCTGAAATTCCAATCTAACAGCAGTTCNTTCCTGAAATTGCAATCTAACAGCAGTTTGATGAAAAACTAAAAGAAACTTTACATTAAGTATAAGCAAAACCAGTAAGAACAAATAAAACCTTTAGTGGCTGACAGTTATCCTTGTGCTTTTAGCCGTGACATGGATCCATGTACTTCAATACCCCTTACTTCAGGGAGATTGCATTCAAAATTAGCCCCTAAGGCCTCTTTCAATCCCGAATATAAATATTTTTCTGAATCACGTTTGGCCAGGACAGTTGGGCGCAGCGTGGGGCATATCAGGGATGGTATGCAGCTTATCCTAATAACTAACACCCATGGAGCACTTGCCACTTGCCAAACATCCTTTTTAGTGTTGATGTTGATGCAATGTTATGTTTGATTCTCATGACAACTCTCTTAGGAAGGTGCTGGTTTTTTTCCCTGTGTTGAGAGCATGGAGGCAAAGAGAGATGTCCCCAATTCCCTAGCTACCGAAAGGTGCATTTTAACAATAGGCTCTAGTTCCTCTCAGGATCAAATCTTTGATCTTGACCTTTTGGGAACCTTTGACTAACAGAGTAATTTCCAGGCATATCAAAGAATGCTGGAGTTTGTTTGCTCTTCCGATTTGGTTAAATTAATTGCTTTGTTTTTTCCTTCATTGAAGTACACATTCCTGGAAGTTAAAGAGTTTCATTGGAAAGTCAGCTGGAAGCTTTGACAACTAGACATTGGGTGCTTGGTGTTCTTCATGACACGTGAATTAGTCACACCAACCACTGTTGGCTTTGAAAGTCCATGCTGAATTCCAAAACATTTGGCAATTTCTACTGCATTAATGGCATTTCCTGAAACATGATGAAAACCTGTGAATTCAGCAGTTCTCATTTTGACGATGTTTACTCCTAGTAAAACTTCTTTGAAGAAGTTTCATAATTGGGGACAACATTAAGTAATGGTCAACTCCATAAGGTGCTACCAAATTAAATAACTCAACTGAAGTGACAATCAGATGAAGAAAGGCAGGTCACACTGTGTGCCGTAGATGTGCTGGCAATGACTGCTTGTTGCAGCTGATTCTGGGGCTGAGCAGCTGACAAGTTTCTTTTGACACCTACTGTAAGACGCAACCCCTTTTCATAAGAACATAAAACATGCGAAATACTGAATTTCAAATTTCAGATTGAGGGATATAGGGTATTTTGGAACTCAAATCTCCTTTTTTTCTAGGCAAGAAGTCAATCTCCCACGTAGCAGGAGCCTGCCCCCTTCACCCCTCTACACTGGCTTTCTTGCATCCTATCTAGACTTCCAAATACTTTCCCCTGCTCCAGTCACCCTCACATCCCTCTAACCCAAATACATCAACTGTAAAGTAAACACATTCTAAATAGACTGTGTAAGGGTGTGGCCTTGCTTTAAAGTAGAATCACCTCATACTTTATTGTCACCATTCATTAGTTTTATGAACATGAGTACATTACTCTGAGTTTAGTTTCTCCTCCAAAAAATGAAGATAATAGTACCTACCTCTAGGGTTTTTAGGAAAATTAAGTGAGAGAATACATAGAAATCATTTAACATATAGTCCTGCAGTCAGTGATTTAGCCAAGGATGTTAGCTGCTGTTAATACTATTACTATTATAGTTAATTGATTAATATTGATATTAATTAACATTAATATCATTATAGTAGTAGATCTCTTACTAACCAAGATCCTTAGCCAACTGATTAAGTTAAAAAGTCAAATAAAGTGAGAAATTAATACTACTACTAATAACAAAGATATTCAAACATCTAACTCTGTCTATATCGGGTAACTTGCAACAGACCATTTATGCCAAGAAAAAACTAGAAAGGCCAATTAAAATGGAAACACAAATTTGTTCAAAGTCATCTGCAAGTTGCTGATGCAGCCAGTACAGGAGAATTCAAGATCCTGGACAGCAGGTAACCACATGCAGGTGAGCCCACAATCCCTCTCTCTTTCCCTCATGGCATTTTCAAGGTGTCCCAGCAGAAGACAACTGTTAAGGGCAGAGATGCCAGGAAAGTTTTCAAAAATCTCATAGAGCTGGAAAGATAAAAGGTTACAGTGTTTGGCTTCCAAGCCAGTGAAGAATTGAGGGTCTAAGGTCTCTGAGAGAAGAGAGGCATAGAGAAGTAAGCCCAACACTCTTTTTCCTCAAAGCTTTTGCCGAGAACAGAAGCTTAAGATGTGGAGCAGAAACGTGATGAAAATTGTAATCCAGGATTCTGTTGACTGTGTAAGATTCTAATGCTGAAGCTCAATAAACAAGGATTTTGTTTTGTTCGCATTTAAAATTCATTTTTGAAGAGAATTAGAGTAGAAGATTTCCAGAGTTCATGTTCTTACTAGGCTGTATGGACTTGGTGGCCTAGGCTTTAATCTTGATCTCTTTAGCACATCTTGGCTTAACTACATTTTCAGGAATCAAGGAATCCTGGAGCTTGCCTAAAATAGTACTATATCTAATTTAAAAATTAAGCCTGTAATTAAAAACTTCCCTCCAAAAAGTGTATTTGGGCCCAGATGACTTCACTGGTGAATTCTTCTAAATATTTAAAGAAGAAATAACATTCATCTTAAACATCTCTTCCTAATAAAATAAAATAAAATAAAATAAAATAACTTTTTTTCCCAGCTTATCTTATCATGTCAGCAGAGTCTTGAAAACAAACCTAACAAGGACATTATAAGAATTGAAAATTATAGCTCAATCTCTCTCATAAACATAGAAAAATCATAACCAAATGTTGTCCAACCATATATAAAAAGAACGATACGCGACAACCAAGTTTGGTTTATTCCAGTAATGCAAGGCTGGTTTTATGTTCAAAATTCATCAATCAATGTAATTTACCAATTAATTTGGTATAGGAGAAAAAACATAGGATAGTCTCAATAAATGAATAAAAGGCATATATAAAGCCAACATCCACTCATGATTTCTAAAAATCTTGGCAAACTTCACCTGGAATGGAAGGAAATTTTATAATCTGATAAGTATATATATTTTAAAAGCTACAGAAAACATACTTAACAGTGAAATATCAAAAGTGTCCCTCTGAGATCAAGAGTGAGACAAGAGGGGGGTGGAGGGTAGGGAGGGAAAAATAATGAAACAAGATGGCATCGGGAAGGAGACAAACCATAAGAGACTCTTAATCTCATGAAACAAACTGAGGGTTACTGGGGGATGGGAGGGTAGGGTGGCTGGGTTATGGACATGGGGGAGGGTTTGTGCTATGATGAGTGCTGTGAAGGGTATAAGCCTAATGATTCACAGACCTGTACCCCTGGGGCAAATAATAATTTAAAATAATAATAATAATAATAATAATAATAATAATAATAAAGAAAGCCTTTGGATACTATCAAAAAAAAAAAAGAGTGAGACAAGAGTATCCACTACCAGCATTTTAGTCACCATTGTACTGGAAGTCATGGAATAAATAAATAAATAAATAAACATGAAAAAAAAATAAATGAAAGGTATAAGGATTGAAAAAAAAAGAAAAAGTATGGCCCTATTGACAGATAATATGATTGTGTACATTGAAAAGCCAAAAGATTCTTCAGACAAATAATTAAATTAATAAGGGAAGCTAGCAAGGATTAAGCAGACCTATTATCAATATATTTAAAAATAATATTGGATACACTATCAATAAACAGTTATAAAAGAAAATTTTAAAGCTACTTTACACAATAACATCAAAAAATACCAACTACCTAAAATTAAAACAAAGTATGTAGGAAAAAATGAAACAAGATGAAACCAGAGAGGGAGACAAAGTATAGCAGACTCTTAATCTTAGGAAACCCATTGAAGGTTGTTGGAGGGAAGGAAGTTTGGGGGAATGGGGTGGCTAGGTGGTGGGCATCTGGGAAGGTACGTGTTACGGTGTTGGGTGTTGTGTAAGACTGATGAATCACAGAGCTGTACCATTGAAAAAATAATACATTATATGTTAATTTAAAAATAAATTTTTAAAAAATTAAAAATAAGAAAATAAAAATAAATTAAAAATACATGTATGACTTTTACACTAAAAACTGGGAAACCTTACTGAGAGAAATTGTACAAGACTTAAATAAGTTGAAGGATCTGCTATGTTGTTATGGAGAAGAAGGCTTGATAATTTCAAAGTGTCAGTTATTCTCAAATGGATCAATAGATTCAATGATATTCCCAACAGAGGGGAATGTGTGAGTGTGAGTGTGTGTGTGTGTGTGTGTGTGTGCGTGCACACACATGTATGAGAGAGAGAGAGAATTAAACTGTTATTCTAACATTTATATGAGAAAGACCAAGAATAGCCAAAATAATGTTGAAAAATAAGAAAAAAATCAAGAACTTAGATTACCAGCTATCAAACCTTATTATAAAGCTACAGTGATTAAGATAGTGTGGCATTGGTGAAAGGATAGACAAATAAACACACAGAATTAAACAGATTCCAAAAACAAAGATGAAAATGCATGAGGGAGTAAAGGATGATGCTCTCTTTAATAAGTGGGACTTGCTCATTGCACATTCATATAAAAAAGAAGAAGAAGAAGAAAGAAAGAAAGCATCCTCACCCTAACTCACACTACACATGAAAATCAATTCCAGGTGTATTATAGATCTAAATATGAAAGGTAAAACGATAAAGATTTTAGGAGCTAACCTGAGAGAATATTCTTATGATCATAAGCAGAACCATAAGGGAAAAGATGACTAATTGTACTGTGATAACATCAGGAAGGTCTGTTTCTCAAAGACAGTCCCAAGAAAATGAAAACACAGGCCACAGAGTGGAAGAAGATATCTGTGATACACACGTTCAATGGAGGACTCAAGTCTAGAATATACAGAAAAAGAAAAAAAATCTAGAAATCTCTAAGAAACAATGTTGACATTCCAAGAAAAAAATAGAAAAATGACTTACTTGAATAGCCACTTGATATGGTGACTAACATAACACAATTTAAAAAAAACAACTATGTCATATAATTTGACTTACTCTGCACCTAGCACAGTGCCTGAGAATAGTAGATTTTGATAACTTTTTTTACTTTATTTTTTCAGTGATCCAAGATTCATTGTTTATGCACCACACCCAGTGCTCCCTGTAATACGTGCCCTCCTTAATACCCACCACCAGGCTCACCTATCTCCCCAACCCCCGCCCCTCCATAACCCTCAGTTTGTTTCTCAGAGTCTACAGTCTCTCATGGTTCATCTCCCCCTCCGATTTACCCCAATTCACTTTACTGATTAAAAAAAAAAAGGCCAATAAGCATTTGAAAATGTGCTTCTCTTCATGGAAATGCAAGTTAATGCCCCAATGAGTCACCTGAGCACTGGGATCTTGGCTTCTAAATATAATTCTAAGGCTGGAGCGGGGAAAATACAGTATGATCCAGGACTGCCTTATAGTACCAGAAATAAAAAGCAAAGGGGTAGGGGACACGTCTAAGGGACAGGGAAGCCACCTTGAAAGAGTTCCCAATAGCCAATGTGGGGAAAATCTGAGCAACACATAAATAAGGTAGTATTAGATTATAACCCAAAGTACAAAGTTAATACACATGAGTCCATACTGATTTGAACGAATGAATGAACCCATGCATGCATGAGGAAGATACAAATGAAATTAAATTCTCCCTTCCCACCTCCCTTGAGGGTGGTTAGACTCAGTGGCTCACTTCCAAACTACAGAATAGAGAAAGGAAAAATGGAGATTTTGCAGCGAGAAACCTAGCAAATGCTATCTTAACCAAGTGAAGGTTAACCTCATCGGTGATGTCATGTGGTTGGTATGTAGTTCCTAATTACGCTGTAATGAGAAGAGCATTTCACCTCTGTGGCATTCTTTCCAAAAATTGTTAACCCCATTCTAGTAACGACATCAGACAGACCCGGATTAGAGGATAGGTTGCAGGCTACCTTGTCAGTATTTCTCAACAGCATCAAGGTCAGAAAAACAAAGGAAAGACTGGAATTCTGTCACAGACCCGAGGAGGCCGGGGAGGCATGACAATTCAATGCAATGCGGTTCCCTGGAATGGCTCCTGGAACAGAAAGAGGAAAATAATGGAAAAACTGATGAAATCTAAATAAAGTTTGGAGTTTACTTAATAGTAATGTACCAATGTCAGTTTCCTAGCTTCGACCAATACATTATGGTAATGTAAGATGTGAACAATAGAGAGAACCGGGTGAGGTCAACACAGGAACTCTGTGTACTATCTTTGCCACTTTTTTGAAAATCTAAAATTATTCCACAATAAAAGAGGTCCTAAAAACAAACTATAAAATGCCACATCGCCCCCCCCCATCAAAGGCTAAAATTAGGAATGCAACAATGGCACAGACGACACCAAATATTTGCAAGGGTATTGGAAATACTGGGACTTTCGTACTCTATGGATGATAGCATAAACTGACACAACCACTTTGGAAAACTCAGCCAGTATCTACAAAACCTGAATACCAGGATGACTTAGGGCCCAGCGATTTTCCTCCTAGAAGGAGGCTCAAAAGACATGCATGCATATGTTCATCACAAGGCCTGTATAAAAATGTGTTTCATAGGGCATTCACAACAGCCAAACATTGGAAACAATACTAATATCCTCCAATAATAAAATGAATAGATAAATTGGGTTGTTCACCATCTCCAAAGCATCACTGAACTTAGATGGGGGAAAGCTATCCAGATGTGGTCTTATTTTGCCAAAGATCACTGGCATCTCTTGTTGGCTACCACTTACTGAGTGCTTACTGTGTACCACTATAGCTCATGGAATACTAGACAAGACTGACCCAAATATTGCTAACTAAACAGTATGGGTGGATTTTGCAAACATAGTCCCAAACAAAAGAAGTCAAGCCAAAAACACAAAACAAAAACATTCTGCTTGATTTATAAAATAGGCAAAAGCAACCAATGCTGATAGGAGCCAGGGTAGTGGTCACATTTGAGGCAAGAGTGTGTAATGATTGGAATAAGACATGAGGAAAGATTTTGGGGTGCTGGCAAAGTTCTGTTTCCTGAGCTGGTTGCTGGTGACGTTGGATGTTTGCTTTGTAAAACTCCGTCTCACTGTCCTCCTAGATCAGTGTTCTTTTCTCTATGTATGTTACACTTCCATAAAAACTTTTCTTAAAGCTAAAAAATGATACATAATACTTCAAACCTGTTTAATTTTAACTTAAAGCATATAAGTGCACATTCATTCACCACCCTTTTGATGTGGAGCCAAGGCTTTTCTTTGAGAACAGATCTGCTGACTGGAGCTTCTTGTCATCTTTCTTACATAAACCACACCCATAATGCATCATCTACAATTTCCAGCGTCAGTTGCTTTGAAGTAGAGTGAGACCTTAAAGACCCTTGTAAAGCAATCGGAGTGCAGAATCTTGCTAGAATTTTATGATTTCCCTGATTCTTTCATTGTCTCGACCACACCCAATTCTATAGCAAATTCTTTTTGCAATTCTCCTAAGTCTTTTCAAAGCTTTCAACTCAGCCTTCATAGAAACAGTTGTCCTTTTTTTTTTTCACACTTAGTTTATTTTCGTGGATAATATTGCATTCAGTGACTAACAGGTAAGGCTGGCATAAATAGACCTGGAACCAAACAAAAATGATCCCCGATACACATACAATTCTAGATGGCAACAGACATATGTGGGTGTCCTGGACAGCAGCCCACATTTACAGGCACTTTCCATGACGTGGGCCTGCATTCATCAATGTGTTCTACAGAGGAAATCAAGAGTTTCAGTTAAACCCCTATGTCTGTTAAGTGGATCATCTTTCACTGGGGCCACTAGGAGGGCCCCTTAATAATTGCCATCCAAGTACCTTTTTTTTTTCCCCTAAGGTACACAGCATGCACCTGTTTCCTACTTAAAACCCTTTAAATGTAGAGTGCCTGGTGTACATTGGGTGCTCAGTAAATAGATGCTGAATGAGTGAATGACTAAACAAATGGATACATTGAGTTGTTAGTTCCTCCAGGACAAAGGTCCAACACTTTGGCCTGTCCAGCAAGGCCCTGACTGGCCAGATCTTGCTCACCTACCTGGCCTGATCTTACATCCCCTCTCATCCAACCTGTGCTGCAACCCCAGTGAGCATCTCATGATCGCTGACCATGGGCTTCTACACATACTGGTCCTCTGCTGGAAGAGCTCTCTTCCATTGCCTTCCATGGATGTGCCTGTGTAAGACTCAGCCATTCCTGCCTCCCCAAAGCTGTCCCTGATATATCCCAGCAGATTCCAATACCTTTGATCTCCTACTTTATAGATCCTGCTACTGTCATGCCTTGCCCTTGCCTGTCTCTCCCATAGACAGTGCAACATAGAGAACTGAAGGTTAGAATTTAGCCTCTTTGTTTGGCTTCATAGTTCCAGCATTTAGCTCAGCCTTGGAACAGAGCTGGTTTTCAACACAGGTGGGAAAGCAGGAAATCGGCTGTCCTGAGTTCAGATCCTGGCTCTGCCACTAGATTGGGCAGATTCCTTCACCAACACTCAGTTTCTTATAAAATAGGAGTAGTGATGTCTCCCTCTCCGTGTTCCTGTGAAGACCAAATAAGATCTTTGTAAAGAGCCTGGCCCACGAAAAGCACCCAATACAGAGAATCTAAAAACATGTGGGCATGCCCACTCGCAAGGTCTAACAAACTGTCCTTCTATGTTCACCAGATCAAATGGAAGTCTGGATATGATGAGAACCCCCATATCTGCACAGGGTAGACACTCAATAAACGTATGCTGAGCAAATGAATAAGGCTCTTCTGCCCCTCGCCCCTTCCCTTTGTCCTGCTCTCCTCTCTGCCCTTACCACCACTTTACACATCTAGGGCCCGAGCTCTGTGAGTAATTTGAAATTAAAATCCCAAAGTTATTTTTCATAAGCAAGAACAGTTACTCCTGGGTCTGCTGGCACAGCACCCTGACAGGGGGCTGGCAACAGCCAATTCACAGTGAGCCCTGCCAGGGGGCTGTGCACATGCTTCTAAGAATAACTCAGTGTCCAAGAATTCCGCCTGTTCTATCACAGGCTGGGGCCGGCGGGCAGCTGGTTTGCATTAGCACCGAGAGCGATGCTATTCCACTACACTCTAGTGAGGCAGATGCACCTCCTTCCCCGCCTCTGGTCCTGCTCCGGGCTGCCACTGAGCAGCCAGAGCCTTCACTGAACAGTCTTGAAAGCACCCGGAAAGGGTCTGGTTAGAGGTAAACTACAGAACAGATGAAGTTTGCCTTCTGGGTCCTTTCATCTCACATCTGGGTCATACATCACACTTCCATTTGGGTGTCATCCTGAGTCCTCCAAACCTCCATTCAAACCTGCCCTCACAAGAGCAAGCTGATGCCTGGGATTGTTCCTGACCCTCTCTTCATTCATTCATTCATTCATTCATTCATTCATTCATTCATTCACTCATTTCTACACTATTGATTGGATAGCAAAGCTAGATGGGACCTAGGAGTTCACTTACGGAGGCAACTCGGTCTATAGTGGTTCTTAGGGTAGAGGGTCAGCACCTGCTCCTAGGGGCATTTGGAAATGTCTGGGAGCACTTATTTTTGGGGTTTCACAAAGAGAAAGGGCCCTACTGGCATATGGTGAGCAAGAACTATGGATGCAAAATGCCCTGCAATTCACAGAACATTCCCACATGATGACTTGTCCTGCCAAAAATGTCAATAGTGTCCCCCTGGCAAAACAGAGCTGCAATGAGTTGTGTCATCCTCCACCATCCTTTTTCTTCCTCCTCCATAGCATATTGGTGATAAGCACAGGCTCCCTCATTCCTGGTCTGTACGTGTCTTATCTTCAAACATTTGAAGTGGATTTGTTTTATGGAGAGAAAAAGACGGGGCCATGGAGTCAAAAAGACCCGGACAAATGTTCTGTTTCTGCCACTTCATCTGTGGAAACTCAACAGATTTAATTATTCTTAGAGCCCCAAACTCATCTGTGTAATACTTCCCACAGTATCTATGGTGATAAAGTGATTGTGAGGGCGGCCATCATTTTGCAAAATCCCTAGAAGTGAGTAATATGGCTCGGCAGTGAGAATTAAATAATAGAACTCACACAGAGTACTGGATGCATAGCAGACATTGAATATCCTGTAGCTATTACGCGTCAAGTGGCTTGCACCATGCCTGGCATGAAATAGAATCTCCACAAATGCCCATCCCTTTCTCTTCCCCCTCCTCCCATAGATGGCATGTGACTCACTGAAAGTCATCTATGATTTGTTGGATAGGGCTCATGAAAAAGACACAGTCCCTACTTACATAGAATTTAAAAATTAGAGGTTCTGATAAGACATATACATATACTATACATGTATATATAGTATATATGATAGTGAAACAAGTATAAAATGTACTAAACTATAAAAATTTGCAATCCACCCCTTCTGCACCTTACCTCCCACTATCCAAAAGGAATGATGTTTTGATCATTTGGTCCATTACCAGGTCTCTATCATGCTCCCAGAGGGAGTAGACAGAGGATGGTAGAAGCCATATTGTTCCAAATAAGGCCAGGTGAGGCAGAAGAAGGGAAGGCTGGACAAAGAAGACATGACAGACGTGAGAAGGAAGGGGAGAGAATGAGAAGTATCTTGCTGGAGCAGTGGACCTTGGGGTAAGAGATCCTGTATGGGTTGTTTGGGGATTACCAAGGTGCTAGGGTACTTCACCATCAGAGTGGCCCCAGTGTGAGCCCCTGAGATAAGGTGATGATGGGCTAGAACTCTCAAGAGATTCTCCTGAAAGATTTCTACACAACCATTGCATGCTCACAGGGTCCAGGTTCTTGCTTCCCTTCACCCAGGCTCTCAGTTCCACACCACGTCAACCCAGATCTAAAACCCAGCTCTTTCTTCAATTCCCTCCAAAACTTTCTTGCTCAAAGCTCTGTGAGAGGGGCAGACTTCCCTACATGTGTGGAGGAATCAGAGAATGGGATTATATCGACATAGTGCCAACAACGTCAGGGGGAGCATCAGACTCCTCTTTCTAAAAGACCCTTGCCACCCACCACAGAGCAGTGTTCTTCACTGCCCAGGGGCCCCACCTTGATGGGTCTCACCAATTCCTCCCTCTCTTCCCATCCCATCATCTCACTTCTCTTCCCTTCCCCTCCCTCTCAGAAGCAGAAAACAAATGCCTCTCTTCCTCTCAGGCAGAGGACCTGAGCCATCTCCGTATGTGCCTACAAGCCCACCAAAACCCCTGCCTTTTGGGATGCCTGTCCCCTTAATAAACAAATCAGAGCATTTTAGTCAAAGTTATTCCCACTCTTAAAAAAAAATGAAGTCAGATCACATACATTTCACTTCATTTTTTCCCATCTGCAACTTAAATAACAAATCCAAACTGTTGAGAGAAATGAAGCATTACGGAAATCCGGGGGGCTGGTCTGAGAGGATTTCCTGAACAAGGCTGACTTTAAGTAGACCCTTGGAAGATAGATGGGATTTGGAAGGAACTGGAGAGGGAATCTAGAGCTATCGCAACATAAGTAAAAAATGTGGAGGCTGAATTGGCACAGAATATACAAAGGAGGGAGAGGAACTTGTTCAAGCTGAAGCCAACAATGCATTGGCTGGTAGTGAAGGATAAAAACGTGAGCACTAAGGTGGAATCATGATTGGAGAATTCTGAATGGATCAGGTTAAGAATCTCACCAAAATCTGATATCGCCTTTGGGACAGGCTAATCCATTTTCGTGGATTTTTTTTTTCTTTAGAAAACCATATCAATGATCCTTTTAGATATGCAAAAGTAAAATAAGAATATCTTGGAGGAGACAGAATCCAATAGGGTAAATACATCTAATTTAGGCAAACAAGCTTAATAGCCTATTTTGTTAAGCCCAAAGCCTCTCAGAGCTATGTCTCTGTGAACGTTATTGCTTTTGGGGGATGGAAAAGTTTCTCTTCCATATGGATTTGTCTACCACACAGCTGAACATTTTTTATTCTTTCAGAGTTGGTGTTTCTCCTTCATACAGTTGTTTGCAGAAGGATCAGAGTGCAAATGGACAGTGTGCCTTCTGTCCCTTTCGCAGAAGACAGACAACAGGAAAAAGGGATGGGGTTGCCTTTTGTACAGCTCAACAAAGATCTTACGTGAGATTCATCACAACAGTGCTGTTGTTCTCATAACCTGACTTCACAATGCTTTGCTGTAATAACACTGAACTTACCAAATAAATTCATCTTAAGAAAATAATGCTGTGTTCATTTATTTTAATATTTGAAGAATCTTCATAAAAATGACCTTATTAATCTTTTGATAAAAAGATTCTTAGATCCTATAGCTATGATTTTTCCATACCCTTTGATTCTGGAAATAGCACTCCAGTTTTCCCTCAGAAGCCAGCCCTTTCTCCCTCTCAGGCACTTGGCCTCCATAGGAATGCTGCTCTGCCTCTGGGATACAGGGGCCAACAACAGCATTACCATTCAGGGAATGCCTTTCCTAGCTTGGTGATTGGTGGCCTGTCCTTACTACCCAATCTGAAGTAGAAACCCAATTACTTTTAGTCATATCTCTCTATTTTAATTTTCTGCCTAGTTTTTTATCATTATGTGATGTCTTTTCTTATTGTTCACTCACTTCTCTCTCTCTCTCTCTCTCTCTCTCTCTCTCTCTCTCTCTCTGTGTGTGTGTGTGTGTGTGTGTGTGTGTGTGTGTATGTTTCTCACTTCTGGAAGGAAAGCAGGGATCGTATATGTCTTCTTAATGCTATATCCCCAGTAACCTAAAATGCCGCTTGAACGTAGAAAACAATCCATGTATTTGATGGAATGGTTTAACAAACAATGAACCAATGAAATAGTTCAACAGTGGAAATATAGCTTAAGTGGGTCCAAGAGTTAACTCTGGAAATGTTGTTGGCATAATCAAGGAAGAGTCATTCAATTGTCAGGCTATAAACCTAGAGCTACCACAGTCACTCAGAGTAAAGACCCCCACCCTAAGAATGAAGTCAATACCAAAGAAGATAGAAACAGGTGTAGAAAAGCAGGTTCCTGATAAAACCTGTGAGCACCTAGGTCTAGCTATGCCTGAACTCAGTTAACTCTGGATGTTTTACTATTGGGATTCACAACTATCATACTACAGGTGTGTTTGTTGATCTTGCGACAGAGCCAGACTCAGTACTACAGAGCACCATGGGACTGAGAGCAGGGGTGTAGTCTCCCTCTAAGGATAGTGTCTGCATTGTACTCTTCCCAGACATTTTTCCTGAAAAGAGGGAAAACATTAGTAGGAAACATTAGTATATACATTGTTTCCTGGGGGACCAAGGGAACAGCTCAAAACTCATGGAACAAGTACAGACACAACAGACACCGTGGCCCTGTGCCTGCAACCTATTCCACTTCCCTCCACAGGAAAACTGCCCGAAGAAGGAAACCAGACATCATCCCCTTTTATAAAGAGTGCACGGTACTTGTTTAGGATTTCTCTCTTGTGGCCCAGTGTGGTACAGAAAGTAAAAGCACCGACACATTGCCCAGCGATCTGGGTCCCAGTTCCTCCTGTTTTGCTCTCTAAACTAAGGTCACGGAAACTTTCAATTGTCCCTTCAATATTTACCGTCCATAATCCTATGAGGGTTGTGCTTCTCTGATGCTTTTTGATGAAGACAACTGACCAAAATTCAGATGAACTAGTTTAAGCCAAAGGGGGAACAAGGATATTTATGGACACTGGGAATCTTTTTTTTTTTTAAGATTTTATTTATTTATTTATTTGACACAGAGAGAGAGAGATCATAAGTAGGCAGAGATGCAGGCAGAGAGAGGGGGAATCAGGCTCCCCGCCGAGCAGGGAGCCCGATGCGGGGCTCGATCCCAGGATCCTGAGATCATGACCTGAGCCGAAGGCAGAGGCTTTAACCCACTGAGCCACCCAGGCGCCCTGGATGCTGGGAATCTTAAGAAAAGTTTCCAGGAAGTCCAAGTTGGATTAAGTCCAAGACTAGATTACTGGGGGGAATGCCCCCAGACATTCCCTAAAACTCTGGGGCACTTCAGAGAATGAGGGTTCTCTAGCTATGGCTTTGAGCATCAAGAGATGAATCATTCTTCATATGACAGCCTGTCTCTTTTCCATACACCCTCTCATCCACTTCTGTGTCTTGGCTCCATCATCTCCGCAGGCCGGACTGGGAGACAAGAGGACAGAGGCCTGTTTGGGTGTAACACGGCCCAGGAGATGTGGTCCTACCTACTATGGGAAATAAATTTGAAATACAATATTGGAGTCAGATTGTTGAGGAAGTTTGCATTCATTCTATTGAAAATGGGTAATTATCTAAGACAGATAACACACACATCTAATATGGTATTTAAAAAATGAATAGAAACATCTTGAATAGCATAGTTCAATAGAAATATAATGTGAGCCACAAATGTAAATTTAAATTTTCTAATAGCCACATTACAAAAAGAAAAAGGTGGATCTTGTTTTAATAATATATTTTATTTAACACAATATATTCAAAATTATTTCAACATGTAAATATAAGGAATTTATTCTTTATTTATTCTTTATTCTCATTTATTAATGAGAAATTTTTCATTCTTTTTTCTCTTTTTTTTAAAGATTTATTTATTTATTTGAGACAGAGAGAGAGAGAGATCACAAGTAGGCAGAGAGGCAGGCAGAGAGAGAGGAGGAAGCAGGCTCCCTGCTCAGCAGGGAGCCCGATGCGGGCCTCGATCCCAGGATCCTGAGATCATGACCTGAGCCAAAGGCAGAGGCTTTAACCCACTGAGCCACCCAGGTGCCCACATTCTTTTTTCTCTTACCAAGTCTTCAAAACCCAATGCATCTTTTATATCTCAATTTGGCCTTGCCCCATCTCAAGTGTTCAAAGCCATGTGTGATTAATGGCTATCATATTAGGCAGCATAAATCTCAAAGATGTTAATGGGAAAATCATCACAGTAAACATCTGCCTTTCTTCTCCATTATAACTCTTTTCCTTGAATGGTACCCTTGAATTTTCCTCTCCAGAACCACCTGTCTCATACTAAGCTCATATGGATTATGGATGAAGTTGATGCCATGCCAGATCCATAGGAGGTGGCTACTTGGGTCATTAGATGGCCCTGGACATAGTGACTGGTTCAGGGGGTGGAGATATGACCCAATAGGAGTCACTGAAATACAGTGATTCTTTTGTTGGGACTTCTGAAAAAGAAACATTCTCTTTTCTGCAGGATTGAATATGGGAGCATGTGAACCTGGAATGCCAAAAGCCATGGTGAAGAGCCAAGAATGAAGCCACCATGTTAAAGGTAGAGGAAGATGAAAGGAAATTCAGTTGTCATGGCCTAGGGAATTCCTGAGCTTTTCAGTTATATGGATCAATAAACTCTTTACTCAAACCAGTTTGAGTTTAGAGATTTTCTAAAAAGAATCCTGATATAAAAGGGAATAAAAGGGAAAAGAACTACCTCCTCTTCTGGAGGAAGTAATATAAATTGATTGCATCTAGTTTTTCTCTATACTCTTGTATCTTCTGAAAAGAGAAGTAACTTGACTGGTGATACCAGTGAATCCTGACATCCATTGAGCTACATGTATCAGGAGAGAGCATCACTTCAGTGAAAACAGCAAAGTGCTTGTCTATCATTCTCACTTTTCTCTTGCTGTTTGGGATGATAGACCTAGCAAAGGATCTACACTGTCTGTGCCAGGTTTCCCCTCAAAAGCTACGTTACAAAAATAAAAGGATTCTATGGTAATAACATTAACAATAGTTTGCCAACAAATTAGATAACATAAATCAAATATTTAAGATTCCCAGAAAGACACAACTACAGAAACTGACTCAAGAATAAATAGAAATTTGAATATACATATAACAAGGGATTAAATTAATAATAATAATAAAAAAACCAGTGAAAAGTACAGGCCCAGATAGCAGCACAGGTGAACTCTACCAAACATATAAAGAATTAATATCTATCCTTCACAAACTCTTTTGAAGAGGAGGAAACACATCTCAACTCATTTTAGGAGGCCAGTATCACCCTGAATCCAAAGCCAAATGTGTCATAAGGCAGATAACTATAGATCAACATCCCTTATGAATATAGACACAAAAATTCTAGAAAATGCTAGCAAATAGAATTTAGACACATATAAAAAAGGATTATACATACGACCAAGTGGAGTTTATGCCAGTAATTCAAGAATAGTTCAACATATGATATCAGTGTATGAAAATCAACCAGTGAAATACACATTATTAATTAATTCAAAGAAAAAACACATAGTCATCTTAATAAATACAGAAAAAATCATTTGATAAACTCCAATACAACATTTAACAAACTTGAAATTGAAAGCAACTTTCTCAATCTGATAAAGGCTATCTATGAACAGCTCACAGCTAACATGCTTACTGGTGAAAAACAATGCTTTCTCCCTAGGATTAGGAACAAGACAAGGATGTGAACTCTCTATGTTGAAGGTTCCAGCCAGTGCAATTAGTCAAGAAAAAAAGAAAAACCTGTCTAGGAAAGAAAAAACTAAAATTATTTCTATTCACAAATGACATGATCTTGCATATAAGAAATCCTAAGGAATACACTAAAAATCTATTAAAACCAATAAATGAGTTTAGCAAAGTCACATGATATAGCACCAGTGTACAAAAAAAATCTATTGCATTTCTATAAATTTTCAATATAGTCCAAAAATTAAATTGAGAAAGCAATTTCATATATGATATCATCAAAAAAATAAAATACTTAGGAATAAAATTAAATAAGCATAAGCCTTATACATTAAAAACTATAAAACATTGTTGGAAAAAAATGATAGAATGTAAGTGGAAAGACAAACCATGTTCATAGATTGGAAGACTTACTATTGTTAAGGTGGTAATATTCTCCAAGTTGATCTATAGGGTCATTGCAACCCCTACCAATGTCTAAAATTTCCTTTTTGCAAAAATTGAGAAGCTGATAATAAAATTCACATGAAAATTTAAAGGACCAGGGGTAGTCAAAACAATCTTGAAAAAGAGCAAAGTTCGAGTATTCACACTTCCTGATCTTAAAACTTCAGATGTACAGTAATCAAGACAGTCTGCTACTGGCATAAAAATAGAAATACAGATCAATGGGGTATAATTAAGAGACTAGAAATAAATCCTTAAATTTATAGTCAATTATTTTCAAGAAGAATTCCAAGAGAATTAAACAGAGAAATGATAGTCTTTTCAACAAATGGTCTAGGACAACTGGACACCATGTGTAAAATAATGAAAATAGATCCCTTCCTCACACTATATACATAAATTAACTGAAAATGGATCACAGACTAAATATAAAAGCTAAAACTATTTTTTAATTATTAAAACTCTTAGAAGAAATCATAGAAGTAAATCTTCATGACCTTGGACTAAGCAACAGTTTCTTAAAGATGTATAAAAAGTGCAAGTGACAAAAAATATTAAAATGAAAATAAAATATTTTGTGCTTTAAGGGATACTATCAAGCAAGCAAAAAGACAAACCATATAATAGGAGAAAATATTTGCAAATCATATATCTGAAAAGGGACTTGTATCCAAAATACATTTTAAAATCACAAATCAATAATAAAAAGACTACTCAATTTAAAAATGGGCAAAGGGGGTGCCCAGGTGGTTCAGTCAGTTAAGCAACCAACTCTTGATTTCAGTTCAGGTCATGGTCTCGGGGTCATGAGATGGAGCCCTGCAATGGGCTCCATGCTGGTTGTGGTACCTGCTTGAGGTTCTTTCCCTCTCCCTCTGCCCCTCCCCTCCACTAGCACTCTCTCTCAACCTCTCTCTAAAATTAATTGAGTAATTAATTGATCTGCAAAGAATTTGAAGAGGCATTTATTCAAAGAAGATATACAAATAGCCAATAAGCACGTGAAAAGATGCTCAAAATCATTAACCATCAGGGAAATGCAATCAAAACCATAACAAAATATCAGTTCACACCCACTAGGATGGATATAATTTAAAAACCTATTGACTACACAATGTACTGTCCTTTCCTGGAATACTGAAAGTCTTGGGAAGTTACACTACAAAAGACAATGCAGGGCATAAGGTCTATTACATAAATGTATATATGCATTAGTAAAATACTGGAGGAAAACTATAGTAGTCACCTCTGCATTATTTGTATTGATGTGTCTTAGGTTTGAGGTGATTTTTCATATTTAATATCAATAGGAATATGCGTGGTTCTTCTTTGAACTAAGTTATTTCATAATCCTATTGTGTTCAGGAAATTAATATTACAGAGTGCTAAAAATAAAGTCAACTTCTTATGCACATCTATTGAATTTTACTTTACAGATTTTACAGAAATAGTTAATATTTTATTTATTTTCATTATTAAATTTGTTTATTCTAGGATTTACTTCGTGTGATTTCAGTTTAAAAGGAAAAAATGGACTTTTTTCTGTGATTAAAAAAAAAGATGGACAATAACAAATATTGGCAAAGATGTGGAGGTATTGGAACCCTTATATATTGCTTGCAGGAATATAAAATAATGCATCATCTGGGTGCCTGGGTGATTTGGTCAGTAGAACATCCAAAACTTGATTTTGGCTCTGGTCATGATCTCTGGGTCACGGGGTCAAGCCCCAGGTCAGGCTCCACACCTGGCCTCTCCCTCCCCCTCTGCCCTTCCCTCCACTCACACATGTGTGTGTTCTCTCCCTCTCCCAGACCGATGAATACATCTTAAAAAGAAATAATGAGGTCTCCTTGGAAAACAGTTTGGCAGTTCCTCAAAAAGTTAAATATTGAGTTATGACTTAATAATTCCACTCCTAAGTGAATGCCCAAAAGAACTGAAAGCAATGTCCACACAAAATCTTGTAAATGAATGTTCAAAGAAGAATTATCCATAATAGCCAACAATGGAAACAACCACAATGTTCAAATGATGAACTGATGAACATTTCAAAATGTGGTATATTCATACAATGGAATATTATTCAGCCATGAAAAGGAATGAAGTACTGATACATGCTACAACATGGATAAACCTTGAAAATATTATGGTAAGTGAAAGAAGCCAATCACAAAAGACCACATGTTGTATGATTCCATTTATATGAAATGTCCACAATATTAAAATATAGAGAAAGAAAATTAAGTAATGGTTACCTAGACCTGCAAGGATAGCAGGAGGGGAGGATGGAGAATGAGTGCTATTGGGTACAGAGTTCCTATTTGGGTTGATGAAATGTTGTGGCATTAGTAGTGGGGTGCCTTGGTGGCTCAGTCAGTTAAGTGTCTGCCTTCACCTCAGGTCATGGTCCCAGGGTCCTGGGATCGAGCCTCACATCACGCTTCTTGCTCAGCAAGGAGTCTGCTTCTCCCTCTCCCTCTGCCCCTCCCCCCTACTCATTCTCTCTCTCTCTGTCTCTGTCTCTGTCTCTCTCTCTCTCTCTCTCTCTCTCTCTCATAAATAAATAAAATCTTTTTTAAAAAATCCTGTTATTTGAAAAAAATAAGAGCTCAGGGAGGACTTTCCAAAAAAGACATCAAAAAATTTCTCTTAAAAGCAAAGAGAGTTTATTATAATCAAGCAAGGCACATTTAGTAAAAGAAAATTTTGATGGAAGTTTAGAAGGCACTAAAATTAAATATTATATAGAAATTCCAAAAATTAGTATATACACACTCCAGGAGCTTATGATCTAGTGGAGGACACAGTTGCAGGAAATAAGAAAATACAGATTATGTAGCATTTGTTAAATTCCTAGTGTATCACACTTTTTTAAACATACATATTTTCATTCATATCTCGCAACATTCTATTTTTGAAAACAAAGAATAAGAAACTCAGAAAAATTGGTTGAGTTTTCAAACACCATTCAGCTACTCGATAAAATACCTGGGTTTGAACCAAGGTTTGTTTCAACACATAACCACATGAATAGTGTCAAGTCTTCTAAGTCTTGGATGATCTACTTAATTTCTCTCATCTGACCTGCTACACCTATCCTTTTTCTGGGACACCTGGTAGACCACAACAGAGACCTAACTGCATGAGCAGGCTGTGTGGTGGCCCTCAATAAAATAGCCCAACCTCTTCCAGAACATAACATACCAGACTCTTCCTGACACATGGATATTCTTGGCCCCATCCTTGTACAAATGACTTGTTTCTTCTTAAATACAATCATTTGCTCTAGTATAGCTACAATCTTTGTGTTTCCAGCAGAGACATCATGCCTTTGGATTCTGATTCCATTTCAGTTGTGAGTCAAGGGATCCTGGTTGGTGTTCAGTACACTAAACAGTAACCAAAATAAATATCCTGGAAGCCAGAATCCTAAGGCTGTCTCCACTCGGGAGTTTGTGAGGTTTCCGTTGTCAGTGTATGTTTCCCTTTCAAGACAAGGCAAGCTATGTATGTGCTAAGTAGGAATGTTATATGATCCTCCCCCCCCGCCAAACCGGTGCTAAAAGGAAAACATGGGTAGAATATAAGAGAGAAAAATGGCGCCAGAAACAAAGAAGAGCCAAACTAAATTTGGCATTTCACCTTCCATTTCCCCCTAAATGCTGCCTACCCACAACCCCAACTCAGTGTCAGATGTTTCAAATGTTTTCATTGTTCCTTCCCCCAGCCCAGCTCAAATCCCAGAAAGAAAGGCGGAGTGAGGGGGTGGGGGGAATCAATGCTGTACAGATGTGTTTATCCCCTCTTGCCTGGATAAAAGACTTCTTTCAAGTATTGTGCATATCTTCCAGGCCGAATCCCTGCATGCTTAGGAACGCCACATGGCAGTCAGGTCAGGGCTGCTCTTTAGCTGTCCTTCTCATGTCAAACCCAAGCTTTTGTTCTCTGATGTGAAGGTTGACAGATGTGTGTTCTCAGGCAGCCGGCACGCTGAAAACACATGGCAGACTGAAGCCCCTCATCTCCTTGGCCAAAGCACGGCCAATGACTCCGTGATTGCCCAAGAGGCTCCAGGACCCCACTGGGGAGGAGACAGGGTGAGATGGGGGTCATGCAGGATCAGGACCATGTTCAGGAGAGCAGAAAGGCAGGGGAGAAATTGCAGTGAGTCCTCACTTCTTCCTTGGACCTGGGGAGCTACCATGAGATCTGCTATGTGTTGGGGAAACTGATTTTGATATTAAATTATGGCAGAGGCTTGTGACACCTTGTGTTAGTCAGCACTCCGTTTCCTGATGTGCATTCACAGGTAAACACACCTCTCCCTTCTCTCACTCTTTCCCTCCCTCCATCCTTTTTGCCTCTCTTCTTTCCTTCTGTATGTCCCTCCCTCCCTCTTCTCCCCCTTTTTCTGTCCTTCTTTCATTCCATCTTTCCTTCCTTCCTTCATTTTCCTCCTTCCTTCCTTCCCTTCTTTCTTCTCTTCCTTTCTTCTCTATCATATCTCAAATGCTCTTTTTTCTTTCTTCCCTTTACTTTTCTCTCTCATACTCACTTTCCCATCTTTATCTCTGCTTTCCAGCCTTATGTCTGTCTCTCCACTCTCCCATCACATCTCTCTCTCTCTCTCTCTCTCTCTCTCTCTCTCTCACACACACACACACACACACACACACACACACACACCTCTCACACGCATGTCCTTACTATGTCTCTGAGACCAAAACATACTGAAGGCTCCAGAGTTCTGCCCTTTGTCAATTCTGGGTCCAAATCCTCTTCCTCTGGCTTTTCCCAGTGTTCTGGCCACTGTTTCCGATGACTGGGACGGCTCTGGCTGCCCGCTTACCTATCTTAGCAGCAAATTATTTTACATTTACAGATCAGATGGAGATTCTATGTATATCTGATTTCCCCTAGAAGCTCTCACCCTTTTCTCTCAGCACTGAGCCACCTCATTTCCCCCTGCTGCCTCAGCAATGGGCTGTGAAGCTCCTCTGTCCAGCTCCAAGCTCCTCAACATGAGAGAGCCAGTCAGACAGAAGCCATTTGTGTCACTGCTGGCCCTGGTTCTCTCCCCCACTTTGTTCTCCCCAACTCTGTCTGTACTCTAGCCAACTCATCCAAGTCTGGAACTTGCCAGTTGCTACATCTTGTGATAAGAATTTGTTATGAAATTGTATTAAGAACCTAAGAGAAATGTAATATAAATTTGTGATGGTATGGGGGCACCTGGGTGGCTCAATTGGTTAAGGGATGCCTTCGACTCAGATCCTGATCCCAGGGTTGCTGATGGAGACCTGCGTTGGGCTCCCTGCTCAACACGGTGTCTACTTCTCCCTCTGCCCTCCCCTTGCCTCTGCCCCTGCTTGTGCTCTCTCTATCTTTCTTGCATTCTCTTTCTCTCAAATAAATAAATCTTTAATAAATAAATACATGCGTATGTACATACATAAATTTGTGATGGCATGGAGAAGGCATGGGTTGAGGGGACAAGTCATCTGTATTTGAACTTTACAGTAAAGTAGGTGTGTTACTTTAGTGTGTCAGAGCCTCTGCTGGTTATCACCTGAGATGCATTCTCTATTTCTCCACAACTTTCCCCCCAAAATATTGGCTGGGTACATAATTACCACAACAAATAGTATACTCCCCAAGCTTCCTTGCAGGTAGATACGGACATATGATAAAGTTTAACTGATGAGATATAAGTTAATATGACCTATATGATCCTTATATAATGGAAATCCTTATGAATGTATGACAGGGCTTGCATAATATCCATGTTGTATACCTAAGTGGAATGTTTGTGCCATTATTTGTCCTTCCTTCTTGGAGGCTGGATTAAAGGTGAAATAGCTGGAGTTGGAGCAGCTATCTTGTGGTCTCTGGACCCCAAAGTATAAGTCTTATTGAGGATGAGAGATCAACATGCCTGAAAGGAGCTTCATTTCACTGATGATCGTGGAGTTATTATTTCAGCTCTGGGCTGCTGCTGTTTATGTGAAAACAAACAAACTTTTATCTTGTGTAAATCACTATTTTTGGGGGGGCTTTGGGGGGGTGTTTGTTTGTTTTTGGATTTTTTGTTTTTGCTTATTTGGTCTGTCACTCAATTCCCCCAAATCCAAATAGAGGTCCGAATATATGATCATTAAGTCCATCCCAGGTCTGAAATGCCAATGGTTCCAGTTAAAAGTTGTGGATGCATTTACAGAGCTCAACATTTCTAAGTTAAGCTACAAATTCCACTCTAGGTCAGAGTGGCTGGCACCGCTTAAAAGAAAGCCACAGCTCTCATTCCTTTTCTCCCCATTGTTCTATCTACTTAGTGATGATGAGTTCCCAGTGGCAGGCAGAGGGGACCCAAAACAAAAGCAGGTATCAGTTATTGAGCCCTTGCCATGTACTGTGCTTCATTTACTTCTCACAACAACCTAGGGAGGCAGGTATCCTCATCACCTTTTGTGGAAAGAAAGTTGGTAATGACAGGATCCAACCAGAGTGTGTGTGACTCCAGAGCAGGTTGTTTCCCAAGATGACATCTCAATATGGGGAACCCAGAGGAGAAAATCCACCAAGGCAACCCGTGTGCATGCGTGTGTGGAAGGGAGACTAGTAAGCACAACGTGGCCACCTGATATAAGGTCAAAGAAAGACCAGTCCACCCCGAATATTTCTTTCATGACTAAAGCCAGAGACACCGTAAGCTATGTGCCTTTACATGAGCATGATCCAGTTGGTGTAACAGGAGATAACATAGTCCTCTGTCCTGAGGATAGTGATCTTCTGGGGACAGGTCAAATCCTGGCCAAGAGGAAATATCGGAGCTGGGAGATACACCCTACTCACCTCCAACAAAGGCGAGACCCACCCCAGCTGTTGTGTTTGTGTTTTGGTTTTGGCTTTGTTCTGTTTTTCAGAGAAAAGCAAGCTTGCCTTCTTCTCCCTCTGGAAATCAATCCAACCTCAACCCCACGTCTATAGAAATAAATAAAGCATGGTCCCGTGCTTTGGATCTTAGTTCAAAGTCTCCAACGCCCATAAAACTCCATGCTGAACATTAGCCTCCTAAGTGAGATCACGCTCTTAATCTCAAGCCAATGCTTCTTTCTAAGATGCCAGGCCCATTTTTAAAAAGGCAATAATTTATTTAAGCTCTTGACCATAGACATAATTCTAGAATCACCAATGGCTGTAAGGTACCATAGAGAATATCTAGAACAACAGTGTCCTCCTAAAGTTGAGGGAATTGAGTCCTAGAGAGGTGGCATCCTTACCAAGGCTCTCACAGCTCTCTATGGCAGAGCCACTGTCAAACTCAAGGTTGTGACTCCTGTACTACTATTTCTATTTTGAGAGGTGGCTACAAACATGAGTGTTCAGCCTGTGAGCTCTGGAATCAGTCTTGAGTTCAAATCTCAGCCATGCTACATCTAAGCCATATGATATTACACAGTTTCTACAACCACCCTATGTCTTACGTTGCTCATGTACACTTGGAGATGATAATGGTTCCTGTTAGGATCAGCAAAGGAGGTGATGTAGTGCAGCAATCAGCGTGGTGTCTGGCACATGGTAGCTCTCTGGCAAACTCCACTGTCTTATTTTCATCTAAGCAAATTACCTCTCCATGGACATGTCATAAAGAAGGGAGACCAAGGCATCAGGGAAGAGGGTCAAAATTCAATGTACATAGAGAACACAAGCATTTCCATCATCTCGAGTTGACAGTGATAATTAGAACCTAGAGATCATATCTCCAATAAAGAATGTTAAACAAGAAGACAGGAAGCACAGAGCACTGGCATCTCCCACCTCTGGGATCACCTTCTTATCTGCTAATGCATCATTTAACATGTGCCTTCACACATCACCTAGAAGGTTCCAGTCTTCTCCCATAAGTGAGAAATTCCTCATTCCACAAGTGTTAAGATTTCTAGGGATTAGTGGGAAAGGCAGTTAAACATCCATATCCCTCAGAATGGAGAGAAGGGAGAGTCCCACACATTCCACTACCCAGGTCCTCTCTCCTCTCTCAGTGGCCTAACCCTCCATGTACTCCTCCTTCCCTGAGCCTTCTCCAACAGTTGAGTTGGCTGCTGTATGAGGGCACAGTTCAAGGCAACCACAAACCCCACAGTAACAGGGATGGGTGGCTGTGTGTGTCTTACCCCAAGCTTGAGAACAAATCCTAAGCACCCAACATCTTACAAGCTTCAGATTGCTTGCAATATATGCACATGATGGCAAGGGGCTTCTCTTTTTAAAGGCAAGTTAAAACTAGCCCCATGTAGACCCAGTCTTTAACATCTGCTGCTGCCTTTACAGAGTAGAAGAACAGAACTTAAGGCAGTGAGACAAGCAAAAGTGTCACCAGCAGAGGCACTGGTTCCTACCTGGCTCCCCAGTCACTGGGAAGGTGGCCTGCAGGTCACCTAAAGGACTTCTGACCTACCAACCAACCAGTAAGCTTTTCTCTGAAGGAGAAAACTTTTCTTTCCAAATAGCTGCTGGAAAGATGTGTCCAATTTGTGGCCCTGTAAATGTGAGGATAACACACATATGAGGAAGAAATTACAAAGAAGTCATTGTACTAGACTTCCAACTTTTCTTCTGGCTCCACTTCAGGCTACATTCTTGTTTTGTTTTTGTTTACCTAATTTTTTATTTATTTTATTTTATTTTGAGAAAGATAGTGTGAGAGGTGGGGGGGTGGAGAGCAGAGGGAGAGAGAGAGAAAGAGATCTCAAGCAGGTCCCATGCCTAGCATGGAGCCCAACACATGGCTCGAACCCATGACCCAGAGACCATGACCTGAGCCAAAATCATGAGTTGGTCACTTAGCAGATTGAGCCACCCAGACGCCCCATCATTTTTGTTTTACCTAATTTTTAAAGCAATGCCATTTTATATAATGTAAACATACTCTTAAACCTGAAAATCTTTTCTGAATCAAAGTGAAAATAAATTAATAGGACAAAATAATGTCTACAGGATTGTTTTAGAATTACCAATAATGTATGTGAGTTTCCAATACTATCACTGAGTTGATGCTAAACAAATAGTGACATTTCACACACATTATCAGGTTTGTTCCATGCACTCATAGGCATGAGGCTGGATTGATCATAAAGAAATAGAGACCCAAAGATGTTCAACAAAGAAGCAGATTCCCCAAGCATATTCTCCCAAACTGGCAGCTTTCCAATAATTTTTCAAGTAATTTATGGAATCATTGACTGTAATTAAAGGTGTAGCTGGTAACAACAAATGATTGTTGAGAGTATGATTCTTTTTAAGTGATACAGTGTGAAAGCAAGACCATGAAATCCACACCAAAAGCGGAAAAATGTTAAAGTTTGTTACCCCACTAATCAGCGACACAGATGTACCACCAACAACAACCAACCCCAATCATTACCAACATCACTGCTGGTACCACCATCAACTCCACAACCACCTCCATCACCTCCACCATCACCTCCATCATCACCCCCATCATGTCCACCGTCACCACGATCACCACCATCACCTCCACCATCACCTCCACCAACACCACCATCACCTCCACCATAACCTCCACCATCTCCACCATCACCTCCACCAACACCACCATCACCTCCACCATAACTTCCATCATCACCATCACCTCCACAATCACCACCATTACCTCCATCACCACCCTCTCACCTCCATCATCATACCATCACCTCCACCATCACCTCCACCATCACCACCATCACCTCTACCATCACCACCATCACACTATCACTTCCCACCATCCCCACCACTGCCACTAGTATAACCATCATCACCACCACCTCTAAAACCATTCTGACCTGGCTCCACACCCATAATTACACTTGTGATATTAAAGCCTAGCTATGCCTTTAAATACAGCTAAAATAAAAAGAGGACTTTTGGTAAAGCAGAGAAAGAGCCAGGAACTCTTTTTAGCATAACATCAGCATAAATGATATAAATGCCTGACAAATGTTCTATCCACAAGTCTAAAGGCAGGAGAGGTTTAAAAAAGGAAGTTTTTATCTTCTACTCCCCATGAGAATGGAAGCCACCTGGTCAGGTGAGATAAAGCGTTCTATGCCCATGGGAAGTCAGAGGCAGAGTGAAAAAAAGGCAGAGCCCCTTCCAAATCCTCCCATGACACGTACACTGTGGGTGCAGGAAGATGGGACTTGAACATAAAATAAAGGACTCTTTTGTGCATTATCCTGGACGCTCTGAGTGTGCTTGGCTGACTAACAGGAAGAGAATTTAATAATAAACTCTGCCAGATCCAGTCTCCATCAGTAGGGTTGTAGAACTAGGGTTATATTGGGGGTCTGCCTAGGGGAAAGAGTTCTTTTGACCTTTTAAGTGGAAATTTTCCAGAAAAGCAAACTTTCACACTGCCAAGTTGGGCATCCTTTAACTGTCTTGCCTGAGTTTTAGTAGCTAAGTGATTCAACTTTGAGTACCTGGTTGTATGCTAGTTTCTGAAAGAATAGTGAAGAGAGAGAAAACCCCCACTAATGATGAGCCTCAACCAGCTACAGCTCATGGGTTCATAGCACACCACAGGAGCTCAGAAGAGCATGGAACATTTTTGTTGTAGGGAAAGCTCTGTTACAGATGAGCTGCATGATCTTGAGTGAGTGATTTCATCTCTCAGATTCCTGAGAATGAGGGAATTGTCCTAAACCATCGGGATCGGGAAAACCCTTTCCAGCTTTATGCTTCTTATTGAATACTTCCTACCATACACTTTCTGTCTCCCTGTACTGATCATGGTCAACTTACTTGGGCAAGTCACTTGAGCATTCTTGGCTTAGTTTTCTCATTTCAAGCCAGCAGCATATCCTGAATACGTACATACATCAAGCACTGGAGATACAAAAGTTTATGTGGCAGATTGCCACATCCTAATTTGTCCCCCCTCCATGTCGTCAGGCCCTTTGCCATGCGACTTTGTGCTTCATTCTGCTCAAGAGGTAGAGTGGATTCTTCTGCCTCTTCAGTTTGGGTTTGACCTGGTAACTTGCTAAGTCCAGTAGAATACAGCAGACATGAAGGGGTGCTAGTTCCAAACCTGGCCCTATAGGGCCTTATGTTCATCTGTTTACCCTCTAGAACCTCTGCCATTGCTATGAGAAGAGCATCCCAAAGCTAGTCTAGTCTGCTGGTCGAAAGAAAGGTGGAACAGAACAGAGCTATCTCACCAAGCCCAAGTTCTATGAGCAGCCCCCAGACAACAGCAAGCTGTATGAACTACCTAAGTGCTTATTGTTGTAGGTTATCAAGGCTTGTTAAAAAAATAAGTAAATAAATAAATAAAAATTTAGCTGATAGAAAAAAACTTCATTTAACATTTCATGAAGCCAGTATTCTCCTTTCTCAAGGGTCCAGAGAACTGCAAAACTGGGAGAAAATGGCAAGTTTTTACAGAAAATGAACAAGAAATAGAAGAATTAAAAATGAACAAGGGAAATATTTGAGTCATGTAGCAATCAAGGATTGGTCTCCTGGATGGTGTGACTTCTGGGCAAATGGAACCTTTACAGAAACATGAAACTTTAATGTTAGGTTTGGGTTTGCTGACATTTCTCAGATTCAGTAATGCCCAACTAACTAAAGAAAGGTCATTGTTGGGTTAATTAAAGATTTCAACAGGCTGTATGGTTGTTTGTTATGCAGCATGATTGTGGCAGTAACTGATCCAGTGAATAAAATCTAGTCCCTTGGACGCCTGGGTGGCTCAGTGGGTTAAAGCCTCTGCTTTCGGCTCAGGTCATGATCTCAGGGTCCTGGGATCGAGGCCCGCATCGGGCTCCCTGCTCAGCGGGGAGCCTGCTTCCCCCTCTCTCTCTCTCTGCCTGCCTCTCTGCCTCCTTGTGATCTCTCTCCCTCTGTGAAATAAATAAATAAAAATCTTTAAAAAAATAAAAAATAAAAATAAAATCTAGTCCCTTGAGTTCAGTGAGCTTACACTGGAGAAAACGAGACTCGTAGACACATAGATGTAATCCAGCATAAAACATGTAAGGCGAAATCTGCTGATGGAGATGTTCCAAATGCTCTGAGAACATAGTAGAAGGGTCTGTAATTCTTCTCAGAGTGTATCAGAGGAGGCTTTCCTGTAGGTAAGAGAGGGAAGAAATTGTGTCTTCCTCTATCCTGTATTCCTGGCTTCAAGAAGAGGGCCTAGTATAGACTGCGTGCTTTAGTCGGTTCATCTGAATTCACCCCCATGCCCACGTCCCTTCTATGTCTTCCTCGTTGTTCCAGAAGACCAACTCCTGTGGACTGCTTCACTGAGACTTTATAGCTGGCAGGGTGAGAGCCATGGTGATCAGTGAGAGAGAGAGTAGAGAGACCATGGGTGTTTCCTCTCCATTCACACCCTATTTTGAAACCAGAATCCTCCAAAAGGTGCTTCATTTGAGCCATCTGGGTACCACATAATTCTCTTTCCTGGTGCCTCCCTACCTGGCTCAGCACTCAAATACGTTTGTTGAATGACTCATCAACTAACACTTAATGGCCATCTACTACAATCCAGACATTTTTTTCTAGGCACTATTGATATAACTGTGAGCCAGGCAGATGAAATCCTGCCCTCCTGGGAGGACAGACAATAACACAGTGACATAAGATAATGCAGATACAGATGTGTAATGTAAGGAAAACAAAGGAGAGGTGAGGGATTAGAGAGTCGCAGGGGCTCTGGGTTAGAAGGGAAACCAGGGAAGGCTGCTCTGAGGTGGTGGCATTTAACCAGGGCCCCAAATACAGTGAGGCAGTGAGCATGAGAAGAGTTGGAGAAGCATATTCCTGGAAGAAGGAAGAACAAGTGCACAAGTGGAAAGGTGAAGACCTAAAGAAGAGCAGAGCCCAGTGTGGCCAAAATAAGCAAGTACAGATGATGTCAGAGGCCTCAAGGGGGACTAGACCTCAGGTCTAGTCTAATCATGGTAAGGACTTTGGATTTTATCAAAGGGCTGACTTCATATCTCAACAGGATGCTATTAGAGAAAAATTCTTCTGATACTTGTTAAAATGATAAGGAAGATTTATTCAAGACTGTTAAAGTAGGGGAAGGGATGGAACTCAGCTCCAAACACAAGAAGGATGAGTCAGGGTTTATAGCTGAGGAGAAGAGTGAGGGGGTCAGTGGATGGAAATCACGAAGGAGATGTCGCTAACAGGGGACTGTTGCTGACATGGCCTCTGAGGACCCTCACTGAAGCCAGGCCGAGGACTTAGATCAGGTGGGGTAAGGGAGGAGTGGGGGGCAAGGAATTTGATCAGATATTAAGGGTGGGAGGATTCCTGCTAACTGACTTAGCTGGATTCTTTGCTAAAACTGGGCTCAGCAGCTCAAAGACAGGGCAGCAGGCTGAGGGGAGCCTGGCTAGAGCTTGGTCAAGAAGAGACCTGGGGCTGCCACATGAAGAGTTGAATGTAGGGGCAGGAGAGGAGGTGAGGAGCCAGTTAGGAGGCTGTCCCAGGCAATTAGGAGTCCCCAGCAGGAATGACAGTGGCACGGTGAAGGTGGTGCTCAAAGGAATCCATAGGCATTTGAGTTGAGTCTCGAAGGACAAATAGGAATGAGCCAGACTGGGCAAGAAGGCATTGCAGGTAGAAGGAACAGAATGAGCGAAGGCTTAGAGGTGCAAGAGGAGGCGTAACGAGGTGGCCTTGTGGGGAGGTCAGAGGCTGCCTGTGTGGATACGCAGGACTCGAATAACCTAGATCCTAAGGGAATCCCGACTGGCCCTTCCAGCCTAACAATTCTACTGGCTTTGCTCAGCATTTCAAAACTGGGCACAGGGCTTCTCGCACTTCTGTCCTCAAAAGTCTTTCATTCTATTTAAGCTTATCAGACAGAGGGACCCTGTTTCTCTGAGAGGCCCTGCTGATGGCGCCACGTGCTGTCCAGGAAACTGCATGGCTCCCTCTCTTCTGTGGTACCTCCAGATGGTCCAGGTGGTGCCCTCGACTGGGACGGGAGGAGGGCACGGCAGAGAGATAATGCAGACTATCACATGGAAACCTTTCAGCTCCTGTCTGGGTAAACAGCTAGCAGCCTGGTGAGAGTTTCTTTCACTGGGAAAGGACAGACCCTACCTCCAGGCCATGTAAGTTCAACTCTCAGATGGAAGCTATTTACTCTCATGTGATGTAGGCAAGTGATTTAACCTCTCTATGCCTCAGTTTCTCCTCAATCAATAGGTGCAAAAATGGTACCTACTTCATGGGACTGTTGTAGCGATTTAAGGACTTCACAATAGCTCAGGGCTCAGACTCATGCCTGCTACTCTTGTTGGAACTGTGTGCTCTTCTTTCTCCTTTTAAATTGCTCAGGAAATATTTATTGGGCTCCTACCTCGTGCAGGCACTTTGTAGGGGCCAGAGGGGTTAGGGGTTACCAGACACAGTCTCCAGCCTTGAGAGGCATGCAAATTGGGGAAGAGTTAGTCACCATCCAGTGGGATGAGAGCTGAGATAGTGAGCAGAGGGGCCTTCAGGGGCTCATGGAAGAACGTGCTTGTAAGCTGAGCTCACAGAAGCCATGGTCTGTGTAAAATAGAAACCTGATAATGTTACTCTGCTACTTTGTATTCTCCAGTGGCTCCCGATTGTCCTCAGTTTTATCCAAACTCCTTAAACTGGTCTACAACCCTCTCGGATAGGATTTGCCCTCTACTGGGCCTCATGTGATGTCACAGTCTCTCCCCCAGCCCTGCCCCTCCTCATGGCACTTCTCTCACCTCCCAGAAAAAGTCCTGCTTGGTCTCATTTCCACGTGTCTGCACCCATGTCCCTCAGTCTGTCTTATTTGTCACCGAGTTCCCACCTTCAATATCACTGCCTCTGGGAAACTTCCCCCCCATTTCAGGTCTCAGCAGGTGTTCTGAGCACCTATGCTTCCCTCCTCATGGCATTTATCACGCTATTCCATCCAATTACTTATTTTCTCCCACTATCCTTCTTCAGTGCCTCGACCACAGGGACCAGGTCTGGCTTGTTCCCTCCTGTAACCACTGAGTGCGTGTGCTGGAGCGGAAGCCAGGTACATACAGGTTGAAAAGAATTCAGTGGGTCAGGAACTCCCACTGAAAGCAGCTACTGGTGCAGACCCAGGTTCTCGGCATGATCTAGCCTGCTCCTTAAATACACCAACTCTTCACTTGCCTTCTTAAATATTTTCCAGATCATATAACTCAAAATAAAGCTGGACCGTGGTGACTTCCTACCTGGAAGGAAACAATATCTTTCTCAAGAAATCCACAGATTACCAGTAGCCAGAGCCAGAGACCCATGTCATCTGCAGAAGCCTGTTCTTAGATGTGGCTGCCCCCTTTTTACAATAGAAAAAAAAAAACCAGAATGCAAGACTGTGAGGTCCTGCCCAGCCTCGGTGTGAGCTAAGCCGTGGAGCAGGGTGCAAACCCAGACCCAAACGGTAACTATGCTTCCCATTTTCACGCCTCTGTCTTGGAGCAAATGGCCATGCCCACAAGATACCCTAACCTGGGGAGGAAGCCTCACTGAGGTTATGTCCCTCTTGCCTGGCCCTTTAAAATGATTTTGAGATTATTTCCCTCGATAGTTTCTTTAGAGAATGGGGGAAAGGCCCGAGAGCAAATAGAAGAGGGGCAGCAGGCTCTGGAAGTCAAATTTCTGCCATTCCTGCTCTGGGGTTCATGCAATCCCCGGAGACCTGTCGCAGATCGCATGCATTCCAGCGAGTGTGTAATGAAAACAGCCTGGTCTCTAGATATGGGTCTGCAAGAGTGCAGGGCTCTCTCGAAAGTCAAGAGTTATGTTATTTCTCAGCCCCTCACAGAAAGTCAAATCAGGCCACCTCCGGAAAAAGTGAGGGGCCACCATGGGGGGGGGTGCCTTTCCTTTGGGCCAGATTCCCATCCCACCGAACTCCATGTGAGATGCCCTTGGGAGTCATTCACTGTTTGGAATTTAAACATCTCATACTTTTCCGAGATGAGGAGAAAGTATTTTTTAGGTATGCCAAGAATTAACCAGCAAGGGCATCCATTTAATTGTCTTTGAAACAGAAGCTAATGCTGTTAGCACAGGGACCACGTTCGCTGATAGCGCACGGGGAAGAAGGCCGTGGGGGGGAGGGTGCAGATTATAAAAATATGTGAGAAGAGAAGCGGCTTTGAGCAGACCTTGGACAAAAGTACTAAAATGACCATTGTTATGCTGAGTTAGTCTTTTCATTAGCGGGCAAAGAAACCTAACTTTGTCGACATTCTCGACATTCGTTATGTTGTTGGGACATCTTTGATCTCCCAAATCAGCAAGAATCCCAAAGGGAAGCTAGCCGTGTTTTTGATTATCTTTAAAGTCTAAAATTCCTTAGGTGAAATTCAGTATGAAACGCATCCATGCAACGGGGAAGGTGAGTGGCTGTGTCAACATCTGGACCCTATTAAGTCTCAGCTATTTTTGCTAGGCAGTGAACTGGAGAAACCAAATTCCTTGATAAAGCTCGAAATTTCCAGGAACTGCTTGTAAAAGGCATTTCTTCTGTCTGGTTATTTTGCATAACACACCGCACTGTGAGTTCCTGCGCAGCCAGGCCTTGGGGATAAAAGGCATTATCTGTTTGTCGAATTGTCTCTAAAGCTTTAATGCTCTGGTTCACTGTTTGGCTTTGACCTTTGCAGAACACTGTGCAATTTACAACGCCTCTCCACATACCTCCTGCCTTTTGATCTGCACGGCAGTCCTGAGAGGGAGCAGACACACACGCTGCCCTCATTTTACAGTTGGAGAAACTGAGGCCGAAGAGAGATCCTCTGGGATCTTTCTCTGCCCAAACTGATAAGACAGTGCTTCAGGGTCAGGTGATGAGCAAGTGAATCATCTGGAGATAGAGGCCGAATGATGAGTTCAGATTCTGCATGTCTAGCAGTTCTTAGATGATGCCAGTGCTGGTCCACGGACCCCACTTCAAGTAGCAAGGAGGTCAGAAGTAGATTTGGGACTCAAATTGGAGCCTTAGGGTTCCAAGGCCAAAATTATTGTATTAAATCGTGTTGCTTCTGTAGCGATTAAAGTGTAAGTCCCGGAGCCTGACTCTGTGAGCTCAAATCCCACCTCTGGCCCTTGTGAGACTTGCCATCCTTTTTAAATCTCTCTGTGCATCAATTTTACTATCTGCAAAGCAGGGATTAAATGGTACCAACACTCACAGGTTCATTTTTGAGAACTAAAGGCAGTAATGTATTAAAACAATTAAAATAGTGCCTGCAACAGAGCGGGAACGTAGTAAGTGCTAGGTAGCTTTATAAGCTTACTGAGCACGTTGCAACCAAGCCATAAGTGGGAAGAATCCCCCTCTGAGCCTCAGCTTGCTGATCTACAAAATGGATCAATACACGTTAACTCTGAGGGTGGTCGTGAGGAACAAGAGAGCCAATGAATATAAATGAGTTATGCGGAGAGCAGCAAGATGGCGGAGGAGTAGGAGACTGATTATCATCAGGTCCCAGGAATTCACCCAGAGAGTTATCAAACTATTCTGAACACCTACAAATTCTACCTGAGATCGAAGAGATGAAGAGCAGCAATTCTTGGAACAGAAAATTGACCCCTTTCTGGAAGGTAGGACGTGCGGAGAAGTGAATCTGCGGCGACGGGAAGATAGACCCGGGGGGAGGGGCCGGCTGCCCGCAAGGGAGCGAGCAGCAGAGCACAGACGCGGAACTGTGAGAAGTCGGCTCCACGGAGGGACGTCGCCCCAGAGACTAAGCGGGGGGTGAAGCCCCGGCAGGGACAGTGTGGTCTCAGGACCCACGGGGACACAAAAAGACCAGGGGTGTCTGAGCGTGACCGAGCTCCCAGGTCTCAGAGAGAAGCCGGCGGGAGAGACGGAGCTGAGCTGAGGTGTCTCTCAGCTCGGGGTTACCTTGGGCTGTGATCTGAAGCACAGCCAGGCCACTGATCTGTGAGCGGGGACCCCACGGGCGGCAGACCCGGAGAGACTCACCTTCCTCCTCCGGGAGCAGTGGCGCGGGAGCAGCTGCAGGATCTGCCGGGTTCAGAGATTCTAAACGGGGCCGCGCCAGAGACAGAGACACTTGGTCACAGGCCGGGTGAGCTCGGAG
>LNAC01000341.1:0-72662 GCA_002007465.1 Ailurus styani
CCCTTGGGCAAAGAATAAAAATAAAATTTAAAATAAATAAATAAATAAATAAATAAATAAAGCAAAAAAAATGAATAAAGGGAAGAAATGAATATTTACCCTAAAAAAAAAAAACTCTATTTTCCTCTGCTACTTTCCAGTAATCAAATGATATAAGTGAGCATGCCTTATAAACTATGAAGGGTTATTTCAGAAATGGAGGTGTAATTTATACATATTCAATGCCTGTATAAGCCAGGTACCACTCCTATGAGGCCTTGCATAGTTAATCGTAGTGAACTATTAACAGAACTATTTCTCATTCAAAACCAGAATACTCACAGAGCTTTGGCAAAATATTCAGTTACACAGCTAACAAGCCAAAGAGCTGGAATTCACTCACATTAAGATACACACTGCGATCTCTCAAAGTGGAAGCTCATTCGGCAAGCGTAGGCCTTGAGAGGCAGCCTAATGCAGGAAAGAGAGCCCTGGACTTGGCAGTTGAGAGAGTTCGGGTCTATTGTGTGAGCTTGGGCAATGTATTTGTTCTCACGGCTTCTTTGTGACATAGGGATAAGAATATCTCACATGGTTGTAGTGAGGACTAAATGATATAATGACGTTGTTATGTAATTAGTATTTGCATTTGTATTATGCTTTTTAAGAGCAGTTATTAACTTCCTAATTATGAACTCTAAGGTAATAAAAATAATTTTCACTTTAAATCTGCAATGTTATCACCCAACTTGTGAAGAGGATTTTATATTTTATTTTATATTTTGTATTTTATATTTTCAAAGTTTATATACATATGTCATCCTATTTTATTTTCAAAAAAATGAATATAAAAAATCAGTCTTATGGGAAAAAACTGTTTATATTTTACTTTGGTTAGGTTTAAGAAAAGTTTCATTTAGCTGAAGGAATACATCTTCATGAAGTTCAACTTCATTGGCTGTTCTCAATACATTGTTAATAGTCCTATTTGGTGGACATATGCTTAAACTATCTCCTCAGAATGTAATGTGCTAATTCATACACATAAAAATGAGGTGATCAACAAGTATCAGGTAGGCCCTCACTAAATGCAAAGGAGAACTTAAAACTTGAATATGTCATGAACTTTAATATATAAAATACATTTTGAACTAAAAAGAAAAGCCTGTTGTTACTTCCATGATTTTCTTTTGAACAACATAATAGGTTTAGGTTTTCTCTTTAACGCTGATTTGTTCCTAAGTATTTCGCTGTCCTTAGACAGGCCCCATAAAACCAACTGCAAATTGACCATTCCAAATCAATATACAGAAGTGTATTAAAATGTAATAAAAATAACTTGCCTTCACACACACACAAAAATGAACAGAGTGGGGAAATTGCTCAACTAATTATTTTACCATTCAAGGATGCATCTAATTGTATCAATAATTTATATATATATATATATATATATAGTATTTATAAATATAAATTTTAAAGATAGACATAAAAGTTTCCTTTACTGTTTTTGAGGTTTGAAACATTTTAAAGTATTTTTATCATACTTTCTGTTTAATCACTCTTTCCATTTTGAAGCTATTTTATTGGTAAGACTATTTCTCCAATTTTACATCTGTAAGCGAAAATCTATTTGGGTTATAAAAAATTTTTTACAGATAATTTTTCATGATGCACTATTCTGTATATTAAGGAATGCATGTGCGTTTGTGATACTTTTATTCTACTTCCTACTTCCAAAATAACTGCAACAGATGTTTGTTCTACAAAATAATCTTCCTTCTACACATTTCAAATTTTTAACAATAGTAGAAAGTAAGTGTAATCTCTAAATGCAAATATAAATGTAAACTGTATAAAATTTTTGTTATAACACTGAATGATTTTTAAATGCATAAATTTTTTTAAATAATAGGATTAAGTAATTACATACCAAAGCAATTCCAGCAGAATACTGAGTAACACACATCTTTCCAGGAATTGTTGCTCCCACATAATCTGGATGATCTCTATAGCTAAATAAATAAGTATATATTTATAATTAATTTTGACAAACATTTCAAAGATGAGAATTTCTGCTAATAATTTGTCTGTGGTCCACAAAATCCTAGACTGAAGCAAACTGAAGTACAATCTCTTCATACTTATTATTTCAAATTAGGAAGACATTCTCAATTAAATGAGATTAAGCATATTATATATATTTTTTGTTTGTTTGTTTGTTTTTAAGGTTTTATTTATTTATTTGTCAGAGAGAGAAACAGAGAGACAAAGCACCAGCAGGGGGAGCAGCAGGCAATGAGAGAGAAGCAGGCTCCCTGTTGAGCAAGGGACTCAATCCCAGGACCCTGGGATCATGACCTGAGCCGAAGGCAGATGGTTTACTGACTGAGCCACCCAGGAATCCCAAAGCATACTATATTTCTAAAATATATGCAGTGGACCCAAGCTTTTTATGGCATTACTGTTATCATATTTAGTTAGGATTACTAAAGCCTTGACCAAAACATTTTGATCAAAAGCATTTTGTTGAGTGACAGCGAAAAATAGTTTCAATATATAGATTAAAAACTTTCATTCTCATGTGGAAAACTTACCAGTTTCTCATAAGAATGACTTCATTGTTCTATAACTTAATATTATTATTTCTTTTTTGAGTAAGGGCCCATATAAATTATCATAAAATAGCACTATTCTCAGAGATTTTTCATAAAAATTATTCCATTTAATTCTCAAATCAAGCCAATGAAATAGATATTATTATCCCCATTGAACAAATCATACATCAGATGAGAAGTTATAAGTAACTATCTCAAGGTAGCACCATTAATAAGTACTAGTGAAGGATATGAATTTAGGCAATCTGAATCCAGAGCCATACTTTCAATCACTAAGATATACACACTCCAAATACGTTCTGCCATCTTTAAAGACCCCATCAAAACAAATATTCCAAAATGTATATAAAGAAACTTATTTCAATTATCAATTGAAACATCCTCTCAGTTTCAACTGTACTTCACTTTTACATTGCACTCCCTACTGCTCTCTTTATTCTGTCTCTCTGATTTTTTTAATTAACATATAATGTATTATTTGCCCCAGAGGAATAAGTCTGTGAATCATCAGGCTTACACATTTCACAGCACTCACCATAGCACAACCCTCCCCAGTATCCTTAACCTAGCCACCCTATCCCTACCCCCCAGTAACCCTCAGTTTGTTTCATGAGATTAAGTATCTTCCCAATCCCATCTTGTTTCATTTTTTCCCTCCCTACCCCCCACGACCCCCTGCCCCTCAAATTCTCCATATCAGAGAGAACATATGACAATTGTCTTTCTCTGATTGACCTATTTCGCTTAGCATAATACCCTCTAGTTTCATCCACATCGTTGTGAATGGCAATATTTTGTTTCTTTTGATGGCTGCGTAGTATTCCACTGAATATATATACCACATTTCTTTATCCATTCATCTGTTGAAGGCCATCTAGGTTCTTTCCAAAGTTTGGCTATTGTGAACATTGCTGCTATAAACATTCCGGTGCACATGCCCCTTCGGATCACTACATTTGATCTACCTTTTCTCTGATATTTTTTATACTTAACCCTTCTGGCACTTGTTTACAAGTATTCACTCTTAACATGCAACTTTGGCTTTTTTCTCCCAATGTTCTGAGTACTGTTTATACTCATTCTTAATCCAAGATAGTACTACCAATAGATGTGAAAATGCAAGGACTGGTATTCAGCATCATACTAGAAGTCCTAACCTGTTAGATAAGGCAAAAAAATAAAATAAAAGGTATACAGATTGGAAAGGAAGGAATACAGTTTTCTGTTTATGGATGATGTGATTGTCTACCTAGGAAATCCCACAGTATATAAAAAAGCTACTAGCACTAAGTGTGTTCAGCAGGTTTCCATGTTTCAAAGTCAATGTACAGAAGTCAATCTGATTCATATACACTAGCAACAAAATATTTGAAACTAAAGTAAAATGAAACATTTACAATAGCACTGATGTTATTTAAGGGTATGAGCATGCAATAAGTAGTCAACAAGACCTAGAGATCCAATACAAGTATAGTAGATATATATAACAATGTTGTATTATAATCTTTAAATCTGCTAAGAGCCTAGAACTTTATTATTCCAAACACAAAAAAATAAATGATAATTACATAACATGATAGATGTGCTTATTACCACTACAGACTCCACACTACTGTATAGATTCTATGCGATTCTAATCAACATTCTAGCAAGATATTTTATAGCAACTGAGAAATTGACTAACACTTATGTAGAAAGGCAAAAACTTAGAAAAACCAAAACAATTTTCAAAAAGAATAACACACTTGGAGAACTTATACTACTTGATTTAAATGGTTTTTATAAAGCTATAGTAATCAAGGCAGTGTGTTATTCACAAAAGAATAGATCAAAAATACTCTTACATATAAAGTCAAATTATTTGTTACAAAAGTGCAAAAGCAATTAAATGGAGAAACTACAGTGTTTTCAAGAATTAATGCTGAATAATTATTTATATGCAAAAATGTCTCCTCCGTACCCCATTGCATATATAATAATTAACTCTAAATAAGAAAAACTTAAAACTATAAGTCTTCTAGAAAAAGATATAATAGAGAAATCTGTAAACTTAGGTGAGGCAAAGATACTTTTTGGTACAACATCAAAAACATTCATAAAATAAAAATCGATTAGTTAATAATGAATTCATCAAAATCTGCTTTTTAAAATATACTGTTTAGAAAATGAAAAGACAACCCACAGTTAGAAAATATTCTGAAATCATATATATTATAAAGGACATGTACCTGAATGCTTAAAGAACACTTAACAGGAAAAGCTGGTCCAAGATGGCAACATCGGAAGATCCTGATCTCACCTCCTCCATAGACACACCAAATCTATACCTATTTATAGAGCAATTCCTCCTGAAAAAGAACTTACTTATGGCTAACTGAACAGCTTCTGTACAACAAAAGACAGAAAGGCAAGACAGAAGGAGACAGTAATGAAGAGAACCCCCACAACCAACACTGTGAATGGAAGTAAAGAGGGACAGTACTGAGGGACCAGGTGCAGATTCATCTGCCCTGGGGCACAGAAAGAAAGAAAAACAAACAAAAAAACAAAACAAAACCAAAAAAACCCTGTGGTTAAAAGAGCAACTAGTACATAAAAGAGCCAGCTCTAGAAATCCACCAAGTGTCAAGGGAGTTGCTGAACTCTCTGTGGGTCAGGGAGGCTAGTGCAATGGTTTACACTCAGCCTACAACTTGATCTTGTAGATCTGGGAGCCACAGCCAACCTGCAAACACCTGGCCTCTAGCCCCACACCACCCCTAGATGCCCTGAGACACAGCAAAAAAGGGTTTAAAAGACCAACTAGTAAATAAAAGATATAGCCTCAGAACTCAGCCAAACTGCCAGGGGGAGGAGGGTAGTGGAGGTAGCTGCTAGAACTCTCTCCAGGACAAGGGAGTTGGCAAGTACAACAGTTTATTTTCCTCTTGCACCTTGATAATGTGAATGGGAGAAAGGTACAGATGTCCTGGCTCGTTTACCACCTCAGTGAGCCCAGCGCCCCTGATCCTACCAGTCCCAGCTGTTCCACTGGGACGCCCCTGGTCAGTGCTCTCCACAGCTCTAGCCATCATTCCAAGGTGACACATGTACAAAGCCACCTCAGAACAATCCAGGCCCACACCACTGCAGCTTCTGGCAGCTTGCTAGGGCACCCCCAATGCAGAACACCCAGGATCTCCAACTGACACCTGCTTCAGCTCCAGTCACCCCAACAGGTTGCACCATGCCTGTAGTGCCCCAGAAACCTCCAGCCCATGCCCACCTTGGTTCCAGCTGTCTCACCAGGGCACTCCTGCTCTGAGCACCTCATGATACTTAACTTCAGCTGTCCTGCCAGGGTACCCTTTGCATAGAGAGCCAAAGGACCACACCAATCCATGCCCACTTGACCTTTACCTGTCCTGCAGGGTACCTGCTGTCTCAAGAGCCCCAGGACCATCTAGCCCATGCCATTTCAGCTACAGCTGTCCTGCCAGGTGCCCTCTTCACAGAACACCCTAGGACCCTCTGGTCTGCACCCCATCTTAGCTCCAGCAGTCCAGCCTAGGCATCCTCTGAGCAGAGAGTTCCAGAACTCCATGGCTTTCATCCACTTCAGCTTCAACTATCTTATCAGGACACCCTTTGTGTACAAAGCCCAGGGACCATCCTAGCCTGTGCCAACATCAGTTTTAGCTGTCCTGCTAGGACACCCTCAGAATGTAGAGGCCCAGAATACCCTGGTCTGCACCCACTTCAACTTCAGCTATCTTGTCAAAGTGCCCACTGTGCAGAGAACCATGCAACCCATCAGCTTGCAATCACTTCAGATTCATTGTCATATCAGGATAGTCTCTGTGCGTAGAGCCTCAGACCACCCCAGCCCACACCCACTTCAGCCCTGGCCATCCCACCAGAGCAGCCCTAGCACAGAGTACACCATGGCCCCCAGCCCACTTCATCTACAGCTCCAGCCAGTCAGCAAAAGTCAACAAGGGAAGCTGACACAAAGGATGAATATAAACAAAACCATTCCTTCAAGTTTAGGAAAGGTAGCTTTTCTAATTCATAGAAAAACAGAAATTCAAGAAAAATGGGGATACAGAAAAATTGCTTCAATAGAAAGAAAAAGACATCAGAAAAATAATAAAAAAGAGATAAGCAATATGCCTCATAAAAAATTTAAAGTAATGATCATAAAAGATGTTTACTGGGCTGGTCAGAAAAAGTGGAGAAACTCAGTGAGACGTTAAATAAAAAGACAAAATATTTTTTAAAAACCAATATGACTTGAAGGATGCAATAACTAAAAGAAAAATAATCTAGAGAGAATCAACAGTAGATTAGTAGCTGCAGAAGAATGGATCAGCAATCTGGAAGCCAGGGTCATGGAACACATCCAAGCTGAACAGTAAAAAGAAAAAGGCATTTTTAGAAAGAGAAAATAGGTTAAGGGACTCATTGGACAACATCAAGCAAACAAATATTCCCTTCATCATTAGGGCCCAAGAAGAAAAATAGAGAAAGGAGCAGAAAACTTATTTGAAATAATAGGCAAGAGAACCTGGCTGGCTCAGGCAGTTAAGTGTCTGCCTTTGGCTTAGGTCATGACCTCAGGGTTCTGGGATCAAGCCCTACATTGGGTTCTCTGCTCAGTGGGGTGTCTGCTTCTCCCTCTGTGCTCTCCCTCTCTCTCTCAATTAAATAAATAAAATCTTAAAAAATAATAATAGGTAAAAACTTCCCTAAATTCGAGAAGACAGTAGACAGCCAGGTTCAGGAAGTCCAGAGAGTTCCAAACAAGATGAACCCAATAAGGTCCACACCACAACACATAACAATTAAAATGTCAAAAGTTAAAGACAGAGAATAGTAAAAGCAGTAAGAAAGAAGCAATTACTTACATTCAAGGAAAACCCCACAAGACCAACAGTTGACTTTTCAGCAGAAACTGCAGACCAGAAGAGAGTGGCATGATACATTCAAAGTGCTGAAAAGAAAAAACCTACAACCAAGAATACTCTACATGGCAAGGCTGTCATCTGGAGTTCAAAGAGAGATAAAGAGTTTATCATTTGAACAAAAGTAAAAGGATTTCATCACCACTAAACCTCCTTAGAATAAAAATGTTAGAGGGACTTTTTTAAGTGGAAAAAAAGCCATAATTAGAAGCAAATTATGAGTTAAAGGATATAAAGTATGAAAACACATATATGAAATGTGAAGGAGGGAGTAAAAAACAAAAGACCATAAACCTTAAATACAGACTGTTATATACCTAGGATGTTATTTGTGAACATCATAGTAACCACAGACCCAAAACCTATAATAAACAAAGGTAAAATAAAGCCAAACATAATACTACATAAACTCATCAATCATAAGGAAAGAGATCAAGAGAAGAAAGCAACAGAGAACAACAAAAACAACCAGAAAACGATTTAAATCACAAAAGAATATACCTACCAATAATTACTTAAATATAAATGGTCCAGATGCTCCAATCAAGATACAGGGTGGCAAAATGCATAAAAAGAACCATCTTTTGCTGCCTATTAGACTCTTACTTTAGGCCTAAAGACACATACAGACTGAAAGTGAAGGGATGAAAAAAGATATTCCATGCAAATGAAAGTGGGGGGAGGGGATCAGGTAGCAATTCTTACGTTGGACAAAATAGACTTTAAAACAAAGACTGTAAAAAGAAACAAAGAAATGCATTACATAATGATAAAGGGAATCAGTCCAACAAGAGAATATTACCAATATCTATGTACCCGACATTGGAATACCTAAGTATATAAAGAAAAGATGACCAATATAAAGGGAGTAATTGACAATAATGCAAAAATAGTAAGGGACTTTAATACCCCATTTACATCTATTAATAGGTCATCCACATATAAAACCTATAAAAAACAGTATCTTTGAACAATACATTAAACCTGATGGACTTAACAGGTACATATACAGCACATTCCATACAAAAACAGCAGAATATACATTCTTTCGAGTGCACATGGAACATGCTCCAGGATAGGTCAAGGTAGGCCATAAAATAAGGTCTCAACAAATATAAGACTGAAATTATATCATTCATCTTTTCTGACCACAACAATATGAGACCAGAAATCAATTACAAGAAAAAAAAACTATAAAAAGCAAACATGCGGAGACTAAATAACATGCTACTAAACAACCAATAGGTCAACAAAGAAATCAAAGAGGAAATTTAAATAATGCATGGAGACAGATGAAAATGAAAACACATGGGGTGCCTGGGTGGCTCAGTGGGTTAAAGCCTCTGCCTTTGGCTCAGGTCATGATCTCAGGGTCCTGGGATGGAGCCCCGCATCGAGCTCTCTGCTCAGCGGGGAGCCTTCTTCCTCCTCTCTCTCTGCCTGCCTCTCTGCCTACCTGTGATCTCTGTCAAATAAAAAATAAAATCTTTAAAAAAAAAGAAAGAAAATGAAAACACAATGGTACTCAGAGAAAGCAATTCTAAGGGGAAAATTGATGGCAATATAGCCCCACCTCAAAATAACAGCAACAAGAAAAATCTTAGTCTAACCTTATACCTAAAAGAACCAGAAAAAGAACAAGCCCAAAGTTAGTAGAACAAAGGAAACAATAAAGATCAGAGCAGAAGTAAATGAAATAAAAACTTTAAAAAAATCAATAGAAAAAATCAAGGAAACCAAGAGCTAGTTCCTTGTAAAGATAAAATTAATAAACTTTTCACCTATTTCAAGGTACTTTTTGGTTTGTTTGGTTTTTTTGGCCCATTAGTTTTTCAGTAGCATGATATTTAAACTCTATATATTTGTGAATTTTCCAGTTTTCTTCTTGTATGGATTTCTAGTTTCCTAAAATTATGATCAGAAAAGATGCCAGATATGCTTTAAATCTTCTTAAATGTGTTAAGACTTATTTTGTAGGAGGAGTCCAAGATGGCGAGGAGTAGACCACCTTAGTTTTGTCTGGACCCAGGAATTCAGCTAGATAGCTATCAAACCATTCTGAACACCTGCAAACACAACCAGAGATCTAAGAAAAGAATAGCTGGGACTCTACAAATAGAAAAGCGACCACTTTCTTCAACATAGGAGGTACAGAGAAGTGAATCCGAGGCAATATATGGGACGATAAACCACAGAAGGAGGTAGCCTCCATCAGCTGGCACCAGAAAGTGATATAGCCTCAGAACACAAAATTGGAACTTTTAGAAGTCTGCTCTGGTGAGGAATGGTCCCACATGAAAGGCACTCAGGTGGCTAAGTAGGGGCAGAACCCTAGGCAGGTCAGTGAGGTCTGAGGATCCCCAGCATCACAAGAAGACTGAGGGTGCCAGAGTGTGGCAGAGTTGTTTTTTTTTTTTTCTTTTCCAAAAGAAAAGAGAAAGGACCCAAATAAATAAAATCATGAATGAAAGAGATTACAATGAACACTGAAGAAATACAATTATAAGAATGTATTATGAAGCAATTATATGCCAAAGAATTAGGCAATCTCGAAGAAATGGATGCACTCCCAGAGATGTATAAACTACCAAAATTGAAACAGGAAGAAATAGAAAACATAAAGAGACCCATAACCAGCAAGCAAATTGAAGCAGTAGTCAAAAATCTCCCAACAAAAAAAAAGCCAGGGCAGATGACTTCCCAGGAGAATTCCACCAAACATTTGAAAAAGAATTAATGCCTACTCTTCTGAAGCTATTTCAAAAAAACAGAAATAGAAGGAAAACTTCCAAACTCTATGAGGCAAGCATTACCTTGATCCCAAAATCAGACAAAGACCACAAATACCATATGATTCCACTCATATGTAGAATTTTAGAAACAAAACAAACAAGCAAAGAGAAGAGAGAAAGGTAAACCAAGAAAAAGACTCTTAACTATAAAGAACAAATTGATGGTTACAAGAGGGGAGGTAACTGAGTGTATGGGTGAAATAGGTGATGGGGTTTAAGGAGCATTCTTGTGATGAGCACCGGGTGATGTATGGAACTGTTGAATCACGGTACACCTGAAACTAATATTACACTGCATGTTCACTAACCAATTTAAATAAAAACTTAAAAAAATAAAAAGGGGGCGCCTGGGTGGCTCAGTGGGTTAAAGCCTCTGCTTTCGGCTCGGGTCATGATCCCAGGGTCCTGGGATCGAGGCCCACATCGGGCTCTCTGCTCAGCAAGGAGCCTGCTTCCCCCTCTCTCTCTGCCTGCCTCTCTGCCTCCTGTGATCTCTCTCCCGCTGTGAAATAAATAAATAAAATCTTTTAAAAAATAATAAAAAATAAAAAAAAATAAAAAGGGCCAGTCTGAGCCAATGTGATCTTTTTTTTTTAAGATTTTATTCATTTATTTGACACAGCGAGAGAGAGAGATTACAAGTAGGCAGACAGGCAGACACAGAGAGAGGAGGAGGCAGGCTCCCTGCTGAGCATGGAGCCTGATGCGGGCCTCGATCCCAGGACCCTGGGATCATGACCTGAGCCGAAGGCAGAGGCTTTAACCCACTGAGCCACCCAGGCGCCCGCCAATGTGATCTTGTAGTTGGGTGGTGTCAGCAATCAGACCACATACTTGTCCTCACCCCATTTCTGGAGCTGCAGTCACAGCAAACTGCAGGGCACTCCATTTGCATTGTCTTGAGAGGCTTTCATTGGTACACAGGGCCTGCAGTCAAATCAGATGCCTGCCCTTTGTCTGTCTGTTGGGGCGCAGGGTGCTCTCCCTGCCTTGTCCCCTGAGAAGATTTGTTGGTGGGCAGGGCTAGCAATCAGACCAGATGCCTGCTCCCAGTCTGTCTGCCAGGACTGCAGCGACCCTGAACAACAGGGCTCTCTCACTGTGCTGACCCATGAGAGATTTCTTTTGGTGGGTGGGGCCAGCAGTCAAATCAAATGTGTGCCTCCAGTCCATCTTCTGGAGCTGCAGTCAAATCAGTAGTGTGTATGGCAATAGTCTCCTTCCCCTGGGGCAGGGGTCACTTTGGAGTGGCACTAGTCCCTGCCATGGTTGCTTGCAGGATGTGATAAAGCAAGAGCCACTTTGGAGGGACTTCTGCAGAGTCGGGCGGGGGGGGGGGAGGATTATATTGGGCAGATCTGCAGAATGCAGGAGCAGGGCACACGGTATTAGCAAGGTAAGTAGAGAGTGTTCATGCTGGTACCCAGAGGTCTCAGGGTATCTAGGCTGGAGGTCAGCGGGGAAAAGAAATGGCACCCACCAACTCTTTTGTTCTTAGAGAAGTCTCCTAAAGATCCCTGGGCCTCCAGCACACATTCTGAGGCTATTAAGTAAATCTCCTTCATATATATCTCTGGCACTTTTCGAACTGCTGCTTCTATGCTTTATTTCAGTGAGGTTGTTTGTTATGCTGGCTCTTTAAGGGCAGGGACTCAGTTTCCTATTGGCCTCCAGGTCTCCCAGAGCTAAGCCCCCTAATTTTTAAGGTACCTGGAGTTAAGCCCTGTTGTAAAACTTATGAAGTTAAGCTCCACTGGTTTTTAAAGCCAAAAGTTATGGGGACTCATCTTCCCATAGAGGTCCCCTACGTCTGCGGTGCATAGCGTGTGGTCCACTCCTCTCCCTTCTCCATGATTGTGCTGTCCCTCCTGTTTGTGGTTGGCTTCACTGGGAGTTTGGTTTGTGACCCTGTCTCCCCACTCCTACCCTTTAGATATGGCCTCCTCTGTATGAGTAACTGTGGAAAGTCTGTTTTGCCAGTCTTCGGGTCATTTTCTGGGTTAGTTACACTGATGTGGTTCCTCTCTAGGTGTGCCTGTGGAACAAGGTGAGTTTAGGTTCCTCCTATTCTGCCATCATCCCAGAAGTCCCGATCAATAGCTAAATTCTTATTGTCACTTTATTGTTTTCTGGCTGCTTTATAACTAACTGCCCTGTTCATTTCTTCTTGTCTTCCTTTTTGATTTGATGATTTGCTATAATGTATGCTCACATTTATTTCATGTTATCTTTTATATTTATACTACAAGTTTTACCTTTGTGGTTACCATGAGGCTTACATAAAACAAATTATAAGTCTACTTCAAGGAGATAGCAACTTAAGTTTGAACACATTCTAATGGTCTACATTTTTACTTCCTCGACCCCCATGTTTTATTATGATGTCATAACTTAAATCTTTTTGTGTATCCTCTAAAAAATTACAGTTGTGTTTACTACTTTGTTTTTAAACCTTCTTACTAGCTTTATAAGTAATGAAACCACCCCCTTTACAACATTAGACTAATATGGATTTTACTATTTATTTACCTTTATGAGTGAGATTTATACTTTCAGAGTTTTCTTGTTACAATTAGTGCCCATCTCATTTCAGCTGAAATAATATTCCCTTAACATTTCTTGTACTACTGGTCTAGTGATGATGATATCCTTTAGCTTTTGCTTGTTGGAACACTCTTTATGTCTCCTTCAATTTTTCCAAGTATTCTTAATTAACAATTAAGAATTAATTGTTAAAATTAAATTTAAATTAAATTGTAAATTAATTTAAATTTTAAATTAAATTAAATTTTATTAATATATTATTTAATAAATTAAATAACATTTAATATTATTTAATAATAAATGATATTTTAAATTAAATTAAATTCATTTTAAATTAAATTAACTTAAATTTTAAATTAAATTAAATTTTAAATTAAATTAATTTAAATTTTAAATTAAATTTTAATTAAATTTTATATTTTTTTCCTGTCAGCACTTCAAATATATCATACAACTCCTTCCTGGCATGGAAACGTTCTGCTGAAAAATCTGCAAATAGTGTTATGGGGTTCCCTTACATGTAACAATATGTGGGGTTTTTTTTCCTTGCTACATTTAAAAGTCCCTCCCCTTTAACTTTTGACAATTTGATATTAACGTGTCTTGGTGTGAGTCCCTTTGGCTTTGTCTTACTTGACACTCTGTAATTCCTGGATCTGAATGCCTATTTCCTTCCCCAGGCTAGGGAAATTTTCCGCCATTATTTCTTCACCAAAGTTTTCTACTCCTTTCTCCTATTTCTTGCTGATATGCCTGTAATGTGAATGCTGGTCTGCTCGATGTTCTCCCACAAGTCCCTTATGCTATTTTTGCTTTTCCTCTCTTTATCTATTTGCTGCTCTGACAGGGTGAGCTTTGAGTTCACTGATGCTTTCTTCCACTTCATCTAGTATGTTGTTGAATCCTTCTATGTATTTTTCCATTTGGTTATTATATCTTTAGCTCTGTAACTTCCATTTTGTATTTCTTACATTTTCTCTTTATTGAAACTCTCACCTTTTCTATACAGGTGGGAGCTCAAAGAGCATCTTTAAGACCATTATTTTGAGCTCTTTATCAGGTAAATCATATATCCATTTCATTATCATCTTTTTCTGGAGTCTTATCTTGGTCCTTCATTTGCAAAGTATTCCTGTTTTCCACTTTCCTTGACTTTGTGTTAGTTTCTATGCATTAGATAAATCAGTTATCACTCAGTCTTAAAGGAGTGGCCTTGTATAGAATATATAATTATCATTTAATCTTGTTCTTCTTCTGGTAATCTCTCAAACATCTGTGATGTTCAAGCAGGCTATTTTATTTTTAGAGGGCCCCACTAGTTGATGGTGTCCCAAGACCTGTCACTGCCCCAAACTGGGCGGGGGGGGGGGGGGGGGNGGCTGACTGAAAGCCAGACAGTAAGGCAGAAGTCTTTAACATATGTAAATATACCTCTTTTAGGGGAACACTAGGAGACTGGCATTTTGGTCTACTTCTGTGCTGAACCCTGGGGTGATAGCCAGTTAAGAATCATTTCTTTCGCCTTGTGAACACAAGCCCCACTGGCCATCAAAGCCAGGAATGTATACTCTGGGCAGCAGCCTCTAAGTTTAGGGCACCAGACATGTGCACAAGCTCCTTTCTTAGAGACACAAAAGACTTCAGGCAGGACAGAGGAAAAGCATGAAGATGGCACCTGCTGGCCTCCCCAATCTCTGAAGAGGATTATAGTCAGCCTCTAGATGTGTGTTTAATTTAATAGGCACTTAACTATGCGGCCCTCAGGCCAGAGCTATAAAGATAATAGGCCTCTTTCACAGAAAGATTGGGGGTGCATTTCAATTTCCTATCTGTGTACTGTGTCCTGTGGGCTATAGCCAGTCAAGAACTATTTCTCCATTAACTATAGTCCTATAGTACCCATGAAAGTAAGCCCGACTGACCATCAGGTGATCCAAAAGGTATCCCTTGGGCAGCAGCCACAAAAACTGTGGCACCAGATGAGTGCACAAGGTCTTTCTGGAAATTCCAGCAACCTACATTAATGCAGAAGAAAAACACAAAGATGGCACCTACTGGTAATTCATTAGGCCCTTAGTGTGTGTTAAATTCCCTCTTTTAGAGGAAGAATGGGCGTCTCTGTCCACTACCTGTGTTCTAGGCGCTGTGGGTAGCCCCTGAGACTGATGAGCCCTTAAGAACTGTTACCCAATTCCCTATAGCCTGTGTATCTTATGATGCAAGCCTTATTGGCTTTCAAGTCTAGATGTTTTGTGGGCTTGCCTCTTGGGTCCTGGTCTTAAAAGCTGTATTGTTAGATGTGGGGTTTAAGCTAGTAGTTCCTCAGAGAGAACCTCAGAGTTATGAGTTGCCCCAAATTCTGAGTGACCATTTATGGTGAGATTGTGTCTCAGCCTCTCTTCCCTGTTTCAATATGGGTTTTTTTCTTGTTCATCTAATGTGTAGCAATATCTTAGCTTTTTTTCTCAGAAAAAAAAAATCTTTCTATATGTAAGCTTAGTTTTTCTCAGAAAAAAATCTTTCCAGATTCAGTGTGTCTATTTCTTGTTTTGCATTCCTCTAATGATTAGTAATGACAAAGATTTCTTAATATGCTTATTGGACACTTGTATATCTTATCTGGAGAAATGTCTCTTTAAGTCCTTTCCCCATTTTTAATTTGACTGTCTTTCTGCTCTTATATTTATTGTTGGAGTTCCTTATACATTCTGGATATTAAACACTTATCGGGTATATGATTTGAAAATATCTTCTCCTATTCCATAGGTTGCCTTTTCATTCTGTTCTTTTTTTATTCAAGCATAACCAACATACAGTCTTATATTAGTTTCAGGTGTATAATATAATGACTCAACAATTCTATACATTTCTTGGTGCTCATCAAGATAACTGTACTCTTAATCCCTTTTATCTATTTCATCTAGCTACCCACCCACTTCCCTATGGCAGCTACCAGTTTGTTCTCTGTACTTTAAAGACCATTTTTAATCTCCTCTTTCCTTTGTTCATTTTTGTTTTGTTTCTTAAATTCCACATATATGGGAATCATATGTAATTTATCCCTCTCTGACTTATTTAACTTAGCATTTTTCTGTCTAGACTAATCCATGTTGTTGCAAATGGCAAGATTTCATTCTTTTTGATAGCTGAATAATATTCCATTGTGTATATATACCACTTCTTTACCCATTCATCTATCAATGGACACTTGGGTTGCTTCTGTATCTTGGCTATTGTAAATGCTGCAATACACATAGGGGTGCATATATCTTTTTGAATTAGTGTTTTTGTTTTCTTTGGATAAATATCAAATTGTGAAATTATTGGATCATATCTTTTTTAAATGTTTTGAGAAAACTTCATACTGTTTTTCACAGTGGTTCCAACAGTTTGCATTCCCACCAACAGGGCATAAGGGTTCCTTTTTCTCCATGTATTTGCCAACTTTTGTTGAGAAAGAGAGTGTGTGGGTGAATGGGGTGGAGGGGCAGAGGGAGAGAATCTTAAGCAGGCTCCATGCCTAGTGCAGAGCCCAATGCAGGCCTCAATCTCACAATCCTGAAATTATTACCTGAGCCCAAATCATAAGTCAAGTGCTTAACTGACCAAGCCACCAAGGCACCCCTTGTCTTTTTTATTTTAGCCATTCTAATAGGTGTAGCGTGATATCTAATGTGGTTTTGATTTGCATCTCCCTGATGATTAGTGACACTGAGCATCTTTTCATGTGTTAGTTGGCCCTCTGTACATCTTCTTTAGATAAATGTCTATTCAGGTCTTCTGTTCATTTTTAATCAGATTAGTTGTTTTGTTGTTATTGAGTTATATAAGTTCTTTATATATTTTGGATAGTAACCACTTATCAGATATATCACTTACAAAAGCAAACCCTTTTTGCAATGCTGATGGTTTCCCTAATGGTGCAGAAGATTTTTATTTTGGTGTAGTCCTAATAGTTTAATTGTGTTTTTGTTTCCCTTTTCAGAGGGCATATCTAGAAAAATACTTCTATGGCTGATGTAAAAAAAAATGCTGTCTATATTTTCTTCCAGGAGTTTCATGGCTTCATGTGTGAAATTTAGGTCTTTGATCCATCTTTAGTTTATCTTTTTTGTATGGTGTAAAAAAAAAAATGAAAGACAATTATCACATGATCTCACTGATATCAGGAATTTGAGAAATAAGACAGAGGATCACAGGGGAAGGGAGGGAAAAAATGAAACAAGACGAAACCAGAGAGGAAGACATACCATAAGAGACTCTTAATCTCAGGAAACAAACTGAGGGTTGCTGGAGGGGAGGAGGGTGGAAGGAATGGGGTGGCTGGGTGATGGACATTGGGGAGGGTATGTGCTATGGTAAGTACTTTGAATTGTGTAAGACTGATGAATCACAGACCTGTACCCCTGAAACAAGTAATACATTATACGTTAATTAAAAAAAAAAGATAGTCTCTTCAACAAATGGTGTTGGAAAAACTGGACATCAACATGCAAAAGAATGAAACTGGACCGCCTTCTTACACCATACACAAAAATAAATTCAAAATGCATTAAAGATGTAAAAGTGAGACATGGAACCATGAAAATCCTAGAGGAGAACACAGGCTTAGTAACCCTCTTTGACATCGGCCCATAGCAACTTCTTAGCAGATATGTCTCCTGAAGCAAAGAAAACAAAAGAAAAAATAAACTGGGACTTCATCAAAATAAAAAGTTTCTGCACAGTGAAGGAAATAATCAACAAAACTAAACAGAAATCTTCGGAATGGGTCGAGATATTTGCAAATGACAGATCTGAAAAAGGGTAAGTATCCAAAATATATAAAGAACTTATACAACTCAACACACAAAAAATGAATAATCCAGTTAAAAATGAGCAGAAGACATGAATAGACATTTTTCCAAACAAGACATACAGATGACAAGACAAAAAGACATATGAACAGCTACTCAACATCACTCATCATCAGGGAAGTACTATCAAAACTGCAGTAAGATATCACCTCACACCTGTCAGAATGGCTAACATCAACAACACAAGAAACAACAAGTGTTGGCGAGTATGCAGAGAAAGGGGAACATTTTTGCACTATTGGTGGGAATGCAGTGATGCAGCCACTCAAAAGGGTAAAAATAGGACTACCCTATGATCCAGCAATTGTACTAGGTATTTACCCAAAGAATACAAAAATACTAATTTTTTTTAATTTTATTTTTTCAGTGTTCCAAGATTCATTGTTTATGCATCACACCCAGTACTCCAAGCAAACCCATCCTCCCACCCCCCTCCCTTTCAAAACCCTCAGTTTGTTTCTCAGAATCCAGTATCTCATGCTTCGTCTCCACTTCCAATTTACCCCAATTCAGTTTTCCTTTCCTTCTCCTAATGTCCTCCATGTTATTCCTTATGCTCCAAAAGTGAAACCATATGATAATTGACTTTCTCTGCTTGACTTATTTCACTCAGCATAATCTCCTCCAGACCCATCCATGTTGATACAAAAGTTGGATATTCATCCTTTCCGATGGAGGTGTAATATTCCATTGTATATATATATGGACCATGTCTTCTTTATCCATTTGTCCGTTGAAGGGCATCCTGGCTCTTTTCCACAGTTTGGCGATTGTGGACATTGCTGCTATGAACACTGGGGTACATATGGCCCTTCTTTTCACCACATCTGTATCTTTGGGGTAAATACCCAGTAGTGCAATTGGAGGGTCATAGGGTAGCTCTATTTTTAATTTTTTGAGGAATCTCCATACTGTTTTCCAAAGTGGCTGTACCAACTTGCATTCCCACCAACGATGTAAGAGGGTTCCCCTTTCTCCACATCCTCTCCAACACTTGTTGTTTCCTGTCCTGTTAATTTTGGCTCTACACCCCAATATTTATACCAACATTATGTACAATAGCCAAAGAGCCCAAGTGTCCATCAACTGATGAACAGATAAAGAGGAAGTGGTGTATATATATATATATATATGTATATATATATATATGCATTTGAGTATATATATATATATGTATATATATAGACACACACACACATATACTCAGCCATGAAAAAGAATGAAATCTTGCCATTTGCAATGACATGGATGGAGCTTGAGAATATTATGCTAAGGGAAATAAGTCAGTGAGAAAAAGAAAAATACCATATGATTTCATTTACATGTGGAATTTAGAAAACAAAACAAATGAGCACAGGGAAGAAAAAAGAGGGAGAGGCAAACTAAGAAACAGACTCTTAACTATAGAGAACAAACTGATGGTGACCAGAGGGGAGGTGGGTAAGGGGATGGGTTAAATAGGTGATGAGGACTGAGGAGTGCACTTGTGATGAGCACTGGGTAATGTATGGAAGTGCTGAATCACTATATGGTACACCTGAAATTAATAAAACACTATATGTTAACTAAATGAAATCAAAATTAAAATTTTAGAGTAAATAAATAGCACTGACATTAATTAATCAGGCTGACAAAAAAATGAAAAGAGCAAGAGATGTGAGAAAAATTTTAATCTCGCACTTGCAAAGGAAATACTGACAGCCAACTTAAAAATATGTATATACAGATTTGTTGAAAGATATTGATTATAATTGCTACTAAATTTTATATGAGTTCAATTAAAAATATATAGTTATAATTGATTGTTAGAAAACATATCGATTTCTTCAACAAATAAACTGGAAAGAAAATATGACAGAGATGAAACCCACAGATTTAAAGAGATTAAAAGATGTATCAAATGAATGCAATGTGTAGACCTTGCATGAATACAGATTTGAAGCAACCAACTGTAAAATATGAAATAAAATATTTTAGACAATAGGCAAAATTTGAACCTTGACTACACCATGATGACTGTAAGGAATTGCCATTTTTTTTAGGTGTGATAATGGTATTGTGAATAGTTTTTAAAGAATCCTTATCTTTCAGAGATATATCTCCATTTTATGTAATATGACACATAGGATTTTCTTCAAAATAACTGAGTTTGAGGGAGTGAGAAAAAGAAAAAAATCAGCCATAAGCTGATAATTGTTTTGTGGATATGTAAGGTACATGAGGATTCATTATTTTACTTTCTCAACTGTTGTTATGCTTGAAATTTCCCATAGTAAAAAATATTTTAAAATAATCCAGAAAATTTACTAGGGTAAACTTTTAGTCTACTTTCCCAAGCCTTTGATCCAACTTCATAACAAAATATAAACTTCATAAGATAAATCCCATTTTTTTGTAGGTAGTGGTTAAGATTATGGGCTCTGGGGTTCAAACCTTTGGGTTCAAACCAGAAGGACACCACTGGATCCAAGAATCCTGAAATTGTTTAACCTCCAGAAATCTCAGTATCCTGATTAATAAAAAGCTAATAAGCACAGAAATAAATTTTAGCAAGCTTTTTTTGTGACACACAGAAAAAAGAATATGAGGCCTGAATGAAACACCTAATAATGTATTAATAGTCACCAATAGAAGTTCCCTAAATTAAGCTACATCATTAGTACAGATCTTTCTTTCTAAGAATACTGAAACATTATTCTTACATGAATAAATATGCAATATCATGAGGCCTTAGAGTAAGATAGAACTTTTTCCATTCTAAAAATCTATGCAATACTTCATCTGCCTCACCAACTGTAGAAATCTTATTTTTATCTGACCACAACTCCAATGATGACAGCACAACAGTAACTTTAAATTGGGCAAACATCTAAAAACAAAAGAGATAAATACATGAAAAATTAATCCTATGTTATTTTACAATAACCAAGAAATTAATTCAATGCTTTGACAATTCCATACTCAGTTTGTACAGATGGCTTAATTATTCAGAAATCCCAAGTGAAGTTAATGGAAATTATAATTTCAAAACTAGTACAAATTTTTCTAACTAGCATGAAAAGAAAAATACTTACCGAATTTACAAGGCCAATAATTTCGATGACTTTATTTGTTACTATCATGCTGTCAGAGCCCAAGTAATCATACTGAAAAACAAAATTAATTTTAAATTTAAATACAATCTGTTATGTAATATGTTTGAGATATACTCTCCATCTACTCTCAGAACTTTGAGGCTGCTTTGTGGTTAGAACAGTTCAAAATAAGACAGTAACAAATTTAAAAAATGAATATAAACTGGATCACTCGTATATGCTGGTGGGAATATAAAATCATATAGCCACTCTTGGAAAGTTTAGCAGCTTCTTTCAGAACAAATAATATACTTACCATATGACCCAGCAATTGCAGTCCTGGGCATTTATTTATATTTTTTAAGATTTATTCAAGAGCGAGAGAACGAACACAAGTGGAGGGAGGGGCAGAGGGAGAGAATCTTCAACATGGGGCTCAATCCCCTTAGTTAGTTATCCAAACTAACTAATCCACAAACCATCCCCAACCACCTCCTTTATCAGGATCTCACACTCCAGGCCATTATTCCCCTGCCCTAATCACCCAAAGAATCAACCAGAGACAAACTCTACATCCCAGAACCCACTGAAATCATTCAAGCTAGACAACCCTAAACCTCCTTACTTTACCTCGAGGGTTCTTTCCCATAGAAATCATAATCCGGTCTCCTACCCATGTTTTCCCCTGGCTCCCTTTGTCTCTTTACCTATTTTGTTACTTCCACGTGTGGATTCTGCAAGATGTGGCATACTCTCTCCTTTTGGGAACTGTGAACAACAAACTATCTCTCCAATAGCAATTTCGTCTCCTGATCTGTTGCCCTGATCATACATGAATAATAATAAAACACATTTAAAATACCTACTTGCATGCTTTTATAGTACTCCAGGTTATAGCTATGTGTTTTCATGTCTTTCTCCATCATTGGACTGTGTTTTTATACTCCCATATGCTCCCTTCAAGCATAGCATTGAATTCACTAGACTACAATTATGGATTTAAAATTTGGGAAGTCATTGAAGACAGTACCACTACTGTTCTTCATTATATACCCAGCATCTTTAGTAACATAGATGTCACAGAAGGCTCAATGTTTGTTTTATTAAAGAATATTAAAATATGTATAAAAACATAGAAAAGCGAGGCTTAATCAGTATCATATGACTGGCAAACTTGACAATTTAGACAAAAGCTTTTAAAACAACTCTCAAAATTTATAATGTAATTCTGAAAAAAAATGATTTTTATAATTCAGAATATTCCCTGGAAATTTAGTCATCATTATTATAAATATCTTAATTTTTTCTTAAATGTTCCCTTTGCCCTTTCCCCTACATTCTAATAAATCAAGTATTTTCAGATTCTTCTCTAAATTCTATCTGTCTCTGAATCTCAACTCTGGCTTCCTGACAAGCTCTACAATTCTACAAGTAGAATTCATAATGTTTGATTAATATTCTCTGTAGTATTCCAGGGGTGTGACAGTCAAATGTTCATCATCAGAACAAAACCTGGAAAGTATATTTTTATCCCCATTTTCTAAAATCTCTGAAATATGGAGGAAATAAACCCATACCTGATTGGGTACAAACTAATCCCAAGGTCCTAAAGTTTAGAGGTCCTCAAATAGTTTTTGGGAATCAGGGATTTAGAAGTATGTCTGTACCAGGTAAACAATACACTGGACCAGGTGAACCTCAAAAACTGCTCAAAAAAAAAAAAACTTCATACATTAATGTAAGGAGTTCTCATAGTTATACTCTCATCATTTTCCTGCCAATAAATACTTTATAGGACAAAACATTCCCTAGGCTACATACTGTTCTTCAAGTACCTCAAAAACAAAAACTAAAAGCTTAAAGATTTCCTCTTAAAACAAATATGACCATTGAAAATATTGTAGATGGGGGCACCTGGGTGGCTTCAGTGGGTTAAGACTCTGCCTTCAGCTCAGGTTACGATCCCAGGGTCCTGGGATTGAGCCCCGCATCGCATCGGGCTCTCTGCTCAGCAGGGAACCTGCTTCCCCCTCTCTCCTCTGCCTGCCTCTCTGCCTACTTGTGATCTCTCTCTCTCTGTCAAATAAATAAAATCTTTTTAAAAAAATGTGAAGTACCAGCCTAAAAATCATTTTGTTATTCAGCATTTTTATTTAGAGATTTCAAATAAAACACTTCTAATAGAAATATGTAATTCTGAGTACTTGGTTTTTCAGTTTGCAAATTTTTCCACTGTTCTCTCAACAACATGTAGTAAAAATACTGTTGTGGGTTTTTTTACTTTTTTTTTTAATTGTGTTATGTTAGTCACCATAAAATACAAGTTTCTTTCTAGCTGGGATAATTATACATTCACAACAAATATTTAAAAGCAAAGAAAAAGAAAAATACATACCAAAGCTTTATCCACCACAATATGCATTTCTAGATAAAGAGGAATTAAATCTGGAACAGCTGATTCCAACTAGAAAAAAGAAAAAGAGCACTTAAAGGCATATAAAACTTTCATAAATTGTTTATTTTGAACTTTTAAAATCATGTTTCCACTTTTTTGAGGTATAATTGACAAATAAAAATTATATATATTTAAAGTATAAGACTTGATGTTTTGATATATATATTATAAAATAATTGTCATAATCAGGCTAATTAACATATCCACCTCACAGAGTGACCATTTTCCTTTTTGTGTGCATGACAAGAATGCACAAGATCAATATTCAACAAATTTCAAGTTTACAATACACTATTGTTAACTATTGTCATTATACTATATATTTAATCTCCAAAATTTACTTATCTTGCATAACTGAAACTTTGTACCATTTGACCAACATTTCCCCATTTCTCCTTGTCCTCAGTTCCTGGCAACTACCATTTTACTCTCTGCTTCTAGGAGTTTAACTATTTTAAGATTCTACATATAAGTGAAATCATGTAATATTTGTCTTTCTGTATGTGGCTTATTTCACTAAGCATAACATCCTCCAGGTTCATCCATGTTGTCAGAAATGAGAAGATTACCTCTTTCACAAGGCTGAATTTATATATATATATATATATATACACACACACACACATATATACACATACACATATATATATATTCATATTCTCAAGATACATGAGTACAAATATCTCTTCTAGATACTAATTTCATTTCCTATGGATATATATGCAGAAGTAAAATTTCTGTATGATAGGTAGTTCAATTTTTAACTTTTTGAGGAATTTCCATATTCTTTTCCACAGTGGCTGTAACAATTTGCATTCTCACCAACAGGGAACAAATGTTCATTTTTCTCTACAGCCTTACCAATAATTGTTGTCTTTTGTCTTTTTGGTAAAGACCATCTTAATAGGTGTGAGGTTATTTCACTGTGGTTTTGATTTGCATTTCCTTGATGATTAGTGCTGTTGAACCCCTCTTCATATATCTGATGGCCATCTGTATGCCTTCTTTAGAAAAATGTCTATTCATGTCCTTTGCCATTTTTAAATCTCATTATTTATTTTTGCTATGGAATTTTATGAGTTTCTTACATATATCAGATATTAACCTCTTATTGGGTATGTGATTTGCAAGAATTTCCTCTCATTCAATAGGTTGCCTTTCCATTTTGTTGACTTTTGCCTCCCTGAAGAGCAAGGGGTTTGAGTTCCATATCAGGTACTCCCTGCACTGGGGGCCTGCAGTAGAAAGACAAGCCCTCATAATATATCACTTTAAAAAGCAGCAGGGTTTAATTTCAGGAGTGTTAGAGGGCTATAGGAAACTGAAAGTGTGCTTTTAAAGAGCCCGTGCACATAGGCATTTATTCAGAGGCTCGGCACAGAGGCAGCTGCTTGAAAAGTACTGGAACACAGATGAAGATTTAGTGACTAATTTTAGGGCAAATGTCAGAGGGATATAGATTTGTAAAAATTTTCTCTGAGAACAGAAAAGCTAGTATTTTTCTCACCTTTCTTCTGCCTAGCTGGCCCAACAGTGGTGGGTACCAATTCTGACACTTTTCATCTACCTTGTTAGCACTGCACACCCCCATCCCAGGGTTCCCTTGAGCACTGGCTCTGTCTAACCACCCCCTACTCTGGCAGGCACTCCTCCAAGGTGTGGAGTACCCAGAAGACATACCTGGCCAGGACCAAAAGCCCCAAAATGGCTAACAACTTAACACACCTAGCAAGTGACCTTGGTCAGGACAAGGCCCTCCAAAGCAGCTCTTGCCTGTTGGGGAGAGAAGGGGGCAGCCCTGCCCACCAATGCAACAGCAACAGTCATGACTTGGCTTAAAACCAACCACAGCAGGGATTAGCCCTGTCCAAGAATCCACCCACAGCAGTTGTGGCATAGTTACAACAGAAGAGCACATACACCTCAAACAGGGGACAACCCTGGAGTGCCTCATTCTGGAGATGAGGGAAATAGTGCTCTGTACCCCACAGAATACCTTTTATATAAGGCTACACCTTCAAAATAAGGAGCCATAGTTGATCTACCTAATACACAGACAGAAACAGATAGGCAAAATGAAGAGACAGAAGAATATGTTCTAAATGAAAGAACAAGACAAATCTTGAAAAAGGACTAAACAAAATGGAGATAAGCAATCTTTCTGACAGAGTTCAAAGTAATAGTCATAAATCTGATAACTAAACTTGGAAAAGATTGGATGAACACAAAGAACTTCAACAAAGAGATAAAATACTTAAATAAAAAACAACCAGAGCTGAAATATACAATACCTGAATGAAAAATACACTAGAGAGAATCAACAGCAGAGTAGAAAATACAGAAGAATGAATCAGTGATCCAGAAGACAGAGTAATGGAAAGCACTCACGCTGACCAGCAAAAAGAAAAAAGAGTTTTAAGAAGGAGAATAATTTAAGGGACCTCCAGGACAACATCAAGCATTCTAACATTCTTATTATAGGTGTTCCAGAAGTAGAAGAGAAAAGAAACAAGTAGAATACTGTCGCGCGCGTGCGGCGGCAGACAGTCCTGAGAGGCAAGGGAATGACAAATAAAGGGGAGAGGACACCGGGATGTTTAGCCACGAATGCCGAGTTCTTTATTTTCTCAGGCTGCTTATAAAGCATAATCTATGGGTGAGTGCCAGAATCTGCAAGCTTTGGTTCTTGTTACTGGTCAGCATGACCGTGAGAAAGAATGAGACAACTAAATCAAGACTAAACACAGCTGTGTCTAAGCTGAAGCCAAACCACCGACCTTGTTCCTCTGTCAATAATAAGGAGGAACTTGCCACGGTATCCATGAGCCGTTTATAGACTAGGCACCTGGCTTTGTGGGCCCCGGTTGAAAGAGGACCTGAGAGCAATTGCTCTACCAGGCTCACCTCTAAGGAGGTTCCTGGGAGTACTTAGCTCTATCAGCTCAACTCTTTCTAGGCACGGGGCTCACTACAGAATACTTATCTGAAGATGTAATAGCCAAAAACGTCCCTTATCAGGAAAAGGAAACAGACATACAGGTTCAGGAAGCACAGAGAGAACCAAACAAGATGTACCCAAAAAGATCTACAGCAAGCTAATTATTAAAATGTCAAAAAATAAAGATAGAGAATCTTCAGAGTAGCAAGAGAAGAGTAACTAGTTACATACAAAGAAACACTCATAAACCCATCAGTTTCAACAGAAACTTTTCAGGCCAGAAGGGACTGTCATGATGTATTCAAAGTGCTGAATGGAAAAAACCTATGAACAAGAATACGCTACCCAGCAGGGCTTTCATTAGAATTGAAGGAGAGATAAACAGTTTCCCAGACAAAGGTTAAAGAAGTTCATCACACTAAACCAGCCTTACAAGAAATGTCAAAGGGATTTATTTAAGTAGATAAGAAAAAGTCATATCTAGAAGTAAGAAAATTATGAAAGTAAAATCTCACTGGGAAAAGTAAACATAGAGTGAAGGTAGTGGATCAAGCATTTATAAAGTTAGTGTGAAGGTGAAAAGACAAAAGCAGTAAAATCAACTATATCTACAGTAATTAGTTTAGCAAAAATAAAGATGAAACTATGAAATCAAATACATAGAACATGGAGGGGGAATAAATATGTAGTACTTTTAGAATGTATTCAAAATAAAGAGATCAACAACTTTAAAAAGATGGCTATAGGGGCACCTGGGGGGCTCAGCTGGTTAAGCAGCTGCCTTTAGCTCAGGTCATGATCCCAGGGTCTCTGCTCAGCAGAGAGCCTACTTCTCCCTCTCCCTCTGCCTACTGCTCCACCTGCTTGTGCTCTCCCTTGCTTGCTCTCTCTCCCTCTCTGTCAAATAAATAAATAAAATCTTTTAAAAAATAAATAAAAAAATAAAAAATAAAAAGATGGCTATATAACATAGGTTGTTGTATATGAACCTCATGGTAATTACAAACCAAAAACCTATAATAGATACACAATAAAATAAGGACAAAAGAATCCATGTGTAACAGAAAAGAAAAAGCCATCAAATCACACAGGTAGGAGAGCAATAGAAGGAACAAAGAAGAACTAAACAATCAACCAGAAAACAAGTAACAAAATGTCAGTCACTACACACCTACCAATAATAACCTTAAATGTAAGTGGACTAAATGCTTCAATCAAAAGGCACAGGATAAAGAATGGGTTAAAAAGAACAAGAACCATATATGCTGTCCATAAAAGACTCATTTGAGGCCTAGAGATAGATATAGACTGAGAGTGAAAAGATGGAAAAAGATACTCCATGAAGAAGAATGAAACTGGAACATTTTCTTATACCATACAAAAGTAGACCCAAAATGGATGAAACACCTAAATGTGAGACAGGAATCCATCAAAATCCTAGAGTAGAACACAGGCCACAACTTCTTAGACCTCAGCTACAGCAACTTCTCACTAGACATATCTCCAAAGGCAAGAAAAATAAAAGCAAAGACGAACTATTAGGATTTCATCAAGATAAAAAGCTTCTTCACCCAAAGGAAACAGTCAACAAAGATAAAATGCAACCTACAGAAAGGGAGAAGATATTTGTAAATGTCTTATCAGATAAAATCTATAAAGAACTTATCAAACTCAAAACCCAAAGAACAAATAATCCAGTCAAGAAATGGGCAGAAGACATGAACATATATTTCTCCAAAGAAGACATACCAATGGCCAACAGACATAGGAAACAATGCTCAACATCACTCGGCATCAGGGAAATACAAATCAAAACCACAGTAAGATAACACCTCATACCTGTCAGAGAGGCTAAAATGAACACCTCAGGAAACAAAAGATGTTGACCAGGATGCCGAGAATGGGAAACTTCTTACAGTGTTAGTGAGAATGCAAACTGCTGCAGCCATTCCAGAAAACAGTATGGAGGTTCCTCAAAAAGTTTAAAATAGACTACCCTATGACCCAGCAATTGCATCCAAAGTATACAAACATACTGATCCAAAGGGGCACACACACCCCAATGTTTATAGCAGCAATGTCCGCAATAGCCAAACCACGGAAAGAGCCCAGATTTACATCAACAGATAAAAGGATAAAGAAAATGTGTGTGTGTGTGTGTGTGTGTGTGTCTACACATACACACAATGGAATACTACTCAGCCACCTAAAAGAATGAAATCTTGCCATTTGCAATGACATGGATGGAAGTAGAGGATATTATGCTAAGCGAAATAAGTCAGTCAGAGAAAGACAAATACCACATGATTTCACTCAGATGTGGAATTTAAGAAACAAAACAGATGAACATAGGGGAAGGGAAGGAAAAACTAAGATAAAAATAGAGAGGGAAACAAACCATAAGAGACTCTTAACTGTAAACAAACTTGAGGGTTTCTGAGGTGTGGTGGGTGGGGAGAAGGGGTAATTGAGTGATGGGCATTAAGGGGAGAGCACTTGATGAAACAACCACTGGGTGTTATATGCAACTGATGAATCACTAAATTCCATCCCAGTAACTAATTAAAAAAAAATCCCCATGAATCAAAAGAAGATCCTCTGAGCTTTAGATGCAGAAAGAATAAAATTTGACTATAGTGGAAAAAAAAGTACTGGCATTTTAAAAACTTCCAGGAATATAGACACAAAAGCAGGAATTTAGTTTATTAAATTTACGTTGAATATACACTATTTTTTAGAAAGTTATAAGTATGTAACAAAATAATAATTAGAATAAAAATTTATCATAAAAAAGTAGATGATCAACTGATGCAAGAAGACCATATATGGTTCAAATGAAATTGTAACATTAAGAAAAGATAAGGATGTCTGAAGGAAAGAATATATGTTATAGTTATACAGTACATTCATATAATTTTCTTATACATAAATTAAGAAAGGAAAATAACTGCCCTGAAAATAGTAACAAAACATACACAAACTCACCTTTTCACTTACAAAAATGTTATAGTCCACTGGGTTTTGTTCTATGCCTTGGTTATCTTCAGTAAGATCTTCTAATTCACTGTTTCCACTCTTTAGTTTATAAAGAAGATGTTGAAATTCAACTGCAGATTCCAGAGGCTCGATTCCATAAGAAACATTTTCAAATTGAAGTATTCCTCTGTAAAATTAAGACTAAAACTGTAAGTGCTTTTAATCGACTCTCTATTATAAAACTCTGACAGAATCCAAAAGGAGGAGGAGGAAGTGGAGGATAAAGAACATTTTTGACCTCAGTATTTTGACCCTAACTCTTTACATTATGGAGATAATTCAGAAGAGACAAAAGAGCTCCTGCAATCCACAAAATTAAATTTCCACTTGATTTTCTCTATAGATATAAAGGCAGCAGAAATTATATAATCATTGAGAGGTGTATAAGTATATAGCATTACAGTGATTAAGGAATTCCCTGTTCTCCAAGTCAGTGACCTAATGAAAGCAATGGTAAATAGAAATCTTAATGAATTTCTCTCTGGCTGGCACTGCTTTTAAAAAATAATCAATGGAGGGCGCCTGGGTGGCTCAGTGGGTTAAAGCCTCTGCTTTCGGCTCAGGTCATGATCTCAGGGTCCTGGGATCGAGGCCCGCATCGGGCTCTCTGCTCAGCAGGGAGCCTGCTTCCTCCTCTCCCTGTCTCTCTGCCTGCCTCTCTGCCTACTTGTAATCTCTCTCTCTCTGTGTCAAATAAATAAATAAATAAATCTTTAAAAAAAAAAAAAAAAAATAATCAATGGATAAAAAATATGTGGTCTATATATACAATGGAATATTACTCAGCCATCAGAAAGGATGAATACCCAGCCTTTACATCAACATGGATGGGACTGGAGGAGATTATGCTAAGTAAAATAAGTCAAGCAGAGAAAGTCAGTTATCATATGGTTTCACTTATTTGTGGAACATAAGGAACAGCATGGAGGACATTAGGAGAAGGGAAAAATGAAGGTGGGGAATTTGGAGAGGTAGACAGACCGTGAAAGATTATGGACTCCAAGTAACAAACTGAGAGTTTTAGAGGGAAGGCTGTGGGGAGATGGGTTACCCCAGTAGTGAGTATTAAGGAGGGCATGTATTGCATGGAGCCCTGGGTGTTATACACAAACAATGAATCATGGAACACTACATCAAAAACTAATGATGTACTATATGGTGACTAACATAACACAATTAAAAAAAAGAAAAATCACATTTCCTATATAATGAAAGTATATGTATTAAATTAAATTTTATTTATAAAAATAAAATTTAGCAGTAATTATGAAAAGGCATTTATTAATCTTTGTGCACACAGTCTGAATAAGAAATTAAAAGCAAGATTTTAAAGAGTAAGCAACATTTATAACTATTCTTCTCTGGCTCTGGCTGTGGTTCAAATGGCTACTTCCCAAAAACTACAGGGTTCCATGTAACAAGTAAAGGAACACTTACTTGTTTGTTAAAATAAGGATCCTATACTACAAAAATGAGGATGAAGAATTTCCTGACTCCAGGCACTAAGGAAGAAACCCTATAATTGTTAGCATTTAAGACAGCGATAATATTAGAAAAATATGAGTACTATATTAGTAATTATTTTCTTATACAGAATTTGCCTCCTCTCCCTAAAGGTGATTTTCCTTGAGAAAAAGTATGCCTTGTTTATTTTTTTTTTATATCTCCAAACACTAGTCCAATAGGTGACACATGGTAGGTACCAAATATATACATTTGCTGAAAAGATAAGCTATCCTAAACAGCTCCTCCAACTTGGTGTAGTCATTTACATTCAATTGTCATTTCTGTAGCTAAGAAAAACAAGATATAGAGCAAGGAGACAAGGAAATGTAAACCTTCAAGGAGGTTAGAAATGTCTCTGGCCGGCAAGGAAAGTGAGGAGATACAAGAGAAGAAACATGTTCAGAGGAGGATATAATTGTATTATCTCCACATGGGAATCCTCCTTCAGCCCCAAACTTAATATAAACATAACAAATTCACTGCAGCCAAATATCATTAACTACAATGTTCACATATCAATGACAGAAAATAACCTTAATCCAGAGCACGTGCTGAGTGTGACAACAGAATTTGGATGTCCTTCAACATGCCCCTGGTAGTAGCACTGAGCCTAGGAAAGAAAAAAAGTGAAGTAGTTAGTAGGACTGACAAACGTTCTAATAATTTCTTATTTTTATGCTTGCTAGAACTTTCTGAATATTTTCACAGGCTACATGGTTTATATATCAGTATGAATAACGTGACATTCAGGAAAAGTTTCCCTATATTTGTCACTTTCACTATATTAACTACTCTTCTGATTAATATTTGGGATTAATATTTTATACTCTTCTTCCAAAGAGTTATCCCAGATTTTAGGTTAAATTGCTTTCCAATATATAAATTCAAATCATCAATTAAAAGACAAAGATTATAAATCTGGATTTCTTTAAAAATCTCTTATTCTACTAAAGCAAAATCTAAAATTTAATGACACAGAAAGATTAAAGAACTAGAAAACGATATACCATATCAACACAAACCAAAAAGATGATTGTGAAACTCTATTAATACAGGAAGTGAAAGACTTTAAGGCAAGAAGCATGCCCAGGTCATAAAGAGGAACATTTCATAATGAAAAGAGTTTCAACTGATCAGAAAGATATAAATATTCCAATTTGTATTCACTTACTAGATAGCTTCAAAACAAGTAAGCTCAAAATTAAAAATAATAATAATAAACATAGAGAAATGCATATTCATAGTAAAAGATACATTTCTGTCAGTAACTGATAAGTCAAGCATTCAGAATCTACAGAAGATCTAAACAGCATGTTAGCAACCTAATATAGGTAGAATAAAAACTGCAGAATGCACTTTCTTTTTAAAGAACATGGAACATTTACAAAAATGAAACCATATTCTGGGCCATAAAGCAAGACAAGAAATTTTAAAGAACTGAAATCATACAAAGTTTGATCTCTGAGCACAGTACAGTTAAGCTAGAGATATAGCAGACATCATCACAGGGAAAAGATTATGTAATTTCCAAGATTCAATAGTGCTATAAATTTTGGTGGAAACCAGTGTAAGATTTCTAATTAACACATTGCTTTATAATGGAACTAAGGAGAGGAAGGAGGAGGAAGAAAAGGAAACTGAAAGCCCTAGCCAATAAAAGTAAATCAACACGGTGTCCAAATTTGATCTTTCAGTAAATTGTTGTCATGCTACCTATATGCCAGGCATTTTTCAAGGCACTGGGGATACATCAGTTAATAAAAAAGACTAAAATAAAATCCCTGCCTTCATGAAGATTATTTTGCACTGGGGAAACAGAAAATAAATAGATAAAATATGTGGCACATCATATATTGATAACCACCCTAAAGAAAAACAAAACAGGTAAAGTAAGAGAGGACTAAGGGTAAGAGAGCAATTTAAAATAGGAGTTAGTCAGGGACTATTACGGTAATTTTAAGCAAAGACCTTAAGGAAAGGGAATCTTGGGAAAGAGCGAACATCTGAATCAAAGAACATAGAAAGCACAAAGATCCAAGAAGGAGAACATGTCTGCTATGTTGAAGAACAGCAAGGGGACCGATATAGCTGGAACAGAATAACCAAGGTAGACAGTAATAGGAAATAAGGTCAGTCAGGTAAAGAGGACCAGATTGTATAAAGGCTGTAGGATATTGAAATGACTTTGGCTTTCACTTTGTGAGCAACAGGAGGTCATACCATGGAGGGTTCTGAGCACAGAAATAATGTGTCTAGACTTTAATAGGATTGATCTGGTTGGTCATGTTGAAAACTGCCTAAAGGGATGGACAAGGTATAGAAACAAGGACATTATTCAGGAAGTTATGGCAATAATCTAAGTATTTACTTGGAAAAGAGTGTTATCAGCATGGAGACAGAGAAAGAGGGTGGATATGGCTATCTAATTTAAAGGGAAGGATCAATAAGACTTATGATGGATGGGATGGGGATTTAAAAAAGAAAGATTTAAAATGCATTATTTTGTGTTCAATATTTGTGTTTGCTTTTATTAGTCTTTAATTTATATGTATTTATTCAACAAAATATAAATAAACTAATTAATTAACTAAATGATGCCTCTGTTCTATGCAGAGTGGAAGCCTTAGTCCATCTAGTTTGTCTTTAATTTACCAAGACTTCAGGAAAGGATAATAATGAGGGAAATGATGCAATAAACGGATCCTTAAATATATCTCCTATGAATACAGTATTCTGTATTAGGAAAACATTTATTCAATGTAAAAAGGATTTTAAAAATCTGTAAAATATGGAACTTGAATCTTACCTGAATATCTGAAGGATGAGAATTCACAGATCCTTGGTTATACAAGTAAACCATAAAATTATGTGCTAAAAAATAACTGAATATAAAAAAATGAGATAATATTAAAAGTTATTCTTTTTGAAACATATAAAGCAGTGCTCAGCAAACTAACATCCTCAGGCCAAATCTGGCCTACTCTGTCTTTGTAAATAAAGTTTTATTGGAACACAGCCACACCCATTAATTTATGTATGGTCCATGGCTGTTTTTAAGTTACAACAGCAGAGTTGAGTCATTTTAACAGAGATAGTATGGCTCCCAAAGCCTGAAATATTTACTCTCTGGGCCTGGGCCTTTATAATACGTCTGCAAACTGAACAAAGGTAGTACTTTCTTTTGACATGTATATAATTTATATTCAAAGAAATACACACTCAAAATAATTTTCCTATTTTAATGAACTCCATTATTTTTTTTATTTTAGTGAACTCCTTTAAAATAAGAAGGGACTACAAGATGAGAAAAAAGGCATTTTAAAATTTACAAAGATATGAACTACATGTAGGATTAGGAGAGTTTTCCATTCTCTCATTCTTTCTAAATTTCACTCCATGCAATTCTATTACCTTTATAATGAAGTAGAAGAGTATTGTGTAAAAGTCGTATTAATCTGAATGTAGATACTGAAACTACAAATCCAAGTTCAACCTTCTCTGGTATCATTGCCTGTACTTATTATCCTGTTTCCTCACCTCATGGTCACTCCTCAATCCAATGTAACATAACTAGACCACCCAGACTAGCTAGTTAGGAATCCTCCACTAAAAGTTATCTCATAAGAGTAACTAATAACCCCCTGGTTGTCAAATCCTAAATGCAGTTTGAAGTCAAGTAAAACTACTCTGACACACACATACTGTTTGACCACAGTTCCCTTTTTTAAGCCATCTACTCTTCAACTTCAATCATACTATTTCCACGTGGCTTTCCTAATATCTTTCTGTATATTTTAAGAGTGCCTTCATCTGGGCCTTTGCTTCTTCTCTTAAGTGTTTCCATAGCATTCACTTCTGGGTTGTTTTTCCTTCTCATCTTTGAATTTCACTCCTACCTCTATAGAGTTATCTTGTTCATTTCTGGTGCTTCATTTATACCTACAAAAATAGATGGATTTGAAATTCACACTCACATTCAAACCAAATCTAACTGTCAAATGGACATTTCTCTTGGGATATCCTATAAGCAGTTCATATCTAATTTTTTCAAAACTGAGCCCATATTTCCCCTGACTCAGATCTGTTCCCATTCTCCTTCACTGTCACATCAAATCTGTGCTACCACTATATCCAGTGTTAGCTAATCTTTTTCCTGCCACCTCAGTATATACCTCAAAAGAAAAAAAAATTCCCTACCTCTACAGTCATAGTTCTGCTTTTTGTTATTCCTTATATAAGTTATTTGCAATATCTTCCTAATTATCATTATGCCATCATAATCACTATGCAAGTAACTTCCCAAAACAATAGACACATGATTTATCCATCACCTAAACTCCGATCCCTATAATTCTAACCACTGTTAATAGTCCTGGTAAGATGTTCAAATGCACTGAGTTCTCTCACTTTCCCTCTTATTCGTGTGAAAAGATCTTGTCATTTACCATATTCTTCCTCCTTTCTGTCTACAGGAGTAGGTTAACTCTTCTTTTATTCAATGTTATTCTTTAGCATTTTATTCAATGAATAGCTTGTTTATACATTTCTAAGAAACTTCCCACCAGCCAAAAAACTTTCTTCCTTCCTTTTTTTTTTAAGATTTTATTTATCTATTTTATTTTTTTTTTTATTTTTGACAGAGAGAGAGAGATCACAAGTAGGCAGACAGGCAGGCAGAGAGAGAGGAGGAAGCAGGCTCCCCACTGAGCAGAGAGCCCGATGCGGGTCTCAATTCCAGGACCCTGAGATCATGACCTGAGCTGAAGGCAGAGGCTTTAACCCACTGAGCCACCCAGGTGCCCCTGTTTCTTCCTTCTTAAAAAGCACTCATCTGCATCTCTTTCTTCTTTCTGCCAAACATTTTTGAAAAAGTTATTTACAACTTACTACCTTAAGTTTCTCACAATCCACCTCTCCCTAATACCATGTAGTCTAGTTCTATAATCAAAATTTAACTGAAATTATTCTATTGAAAGTCACAAGTTAATTCTAAGCCAGCTTTTCTCTACATGAGAGAAATTTCCATGGTTTCCTGGTTTCCATGAGAGAATTAAACCCTACAGAAAGTTATTTCAATTACTTTCTCAATTCCCTGAAGGAAGTACACAACTAGTACTATTTTTCATAAACTCTCACAAGTGTATAGTCTCATTCCATATTAACTTCCTTATTTCAGGCCTGCCTCTCTGATCAAACCCTGATACACTTACAGACTTCTTATTCCAACATTCTGCCCTGATTATATAGGTCCTTCCGGTTCTGTCAACAACATAAGATCATATAGATTAATCTTCAGGAGGGGGGCCCTTATTTTTTTTCTGTTCCCCTCTATTCACAAAAGACTACTTGAGGGCGCCTGGGTGGCTCAGTGGGTTAAAGCCTCTGCCTTCGGCTCAGGTCATGATCTCAGGGTCCTGGGATCGAGGCCCGCATCAGGCTCCCTGCTCAGCGGGGAGCCTGCTTCCTCCTCTCTCTCTCTGCCTGCCTCTCTGCCTACTTGTGATCTGATCTCTCTCTCTGTGTCAAATAAATAAATAAAATCTTAAAAAAAAAAAGACTACTTGAAGCATTAGGGCCAAAAATTAAATTAATTCACAGGAAAGCATCTGTTCATCTGAAACAACTAAAATATTTAATAACAACTACATTAATTATTTTAACTCCCATTTTTATTATAAGTAAACAAATTCATATCAATAAAGTGAAATACAAAACTAAATGAATAAAAAGGTACCTGTGCTTAAGGTGTACAGTGTATGGCTTCTCATCTATTGCAATAGTATAGGATATCTGTTCCTAGAGAATCCAGAACAACTGATGTGAAGACCCATGTAACAGCAGCAAAACAATAATTTTACATCAGTCAATTCCTCTAAACAATCCCTAAAATGTCTTGATTAAAATGTCTCAGACTATATGTGATTTAAATTTTCCAAAAATATATCAAAAATTATAACATGTATTTATTATATAATCCAGTCTTACTATTTCTACAAAAATAAGCCTAACATAAGAATTTATATGGGATTAGAAATATATATATATATATATATATATATATATATATATAACTGAATTTTAACCTCTTCTGAAATTAGAGACCACATGCTATGCTATAATGTCTATGTAGGTGGCATCACTGGGATAATAAGGCATCCTATTCAGCGAAGCTTATTCTATCATGCACAAAAAATATTTACTTTAACTGTTTTTTCTTAAAATGTATTGCCTGATTCCTGTATTTTTAAGTAGAAAATTCTTGAACAAAATTTAGTATTGTTTTTTTACTCTATCACTACTATTCTCAAGTTAAAACATGGATAACAATAAGTTACAATATCACTAAGTTGCTAAAGCTGAGTGATGAGATTTTATCCAGCCAAAGAGAACATGTAAAAAACAGGAGAGCATCACTGAAAGGAAAACGTAAGCATATAAAAACCAAAAAGACACAAATACAGAACACAGAAAAAGATAAGACTTCTAGGATCTGTGACTGCCAGCTTTGCCCACCCACAAAAACCCCACAAGGGGGAGCACAGAGAGAGCCTGGTAGTTTGGGGTCCCTGAAACCCCAACAAACAGACTGTGGATAGATATCTGGTCTCACTGCAGACCAAAATGAAAACTTCTCAGGGAACAACACAGGCAGAGCAGCACCCTGCAGTGTGCTGAGACTGCAGTCCAGGCAAACATCTGGTCTGATTCAATTCAAGTCCAGGGTGGCCCGAGACTGGCCTCTTAACACAGGGACCAAGCATTCCCCACAAAAGGAAAAGAGAACCACTGCAGACAATTGGACCTAAGGCAAACGCCTCTCGGTTACAACATTAGGACACATACAACATCAGGTGACACTCATGGAGCACCAGGTTCTGGTAAATAGGGGACATCACACTTCAGGGCACTATAGCACCTTTTCTTCATAAAGCCACTACTCTCAAGAGCAGAAGGAGATGACTTTCCTAACACAGAGAAATAGGCAAAAAGAGTGAGACAAAATGAAAGACAGAAGAGTATGTCCCAAATGAAAACAAACAAGCTAACAAATTCACAGCAAAAGAGCTAAATGAAATGAAGAAAAGCAATATGCCTGAAAGAGAATTCAAAGTAATGCTCATAAAGATACTCACTGGACTTAAGAAGATCTCCATTAGACCCTAAACAAAGAAATAGAAAATATAAAAAGAACCAATCTGGGATGAAGAACTCAATAATAGAAATTAAAAATACACTAAAGGGAATAATAAACTAGAGGAAAGAGAAGAATAAACTAAAGAGCCTGGAGACAGAGTAATGGAAAGCAATCAAGCTTAAGAGCAAAAAGTAAAAGAATAATAAAAAATGACAATAGTAAAACAGCATTAGCATTATAGGAATCCCGGAAGGAGCAGAGAGAAAAGGGGTAAGAAAACTTATTCAAGGAAATACCAGAGGAAAAAGTCACTAACCTGGGAAAGGAAACAGAAATCCAGATCCAGGAAGCAGAGAGAACCTCCAACAAAATCAACCTAAAGGGGTCTACACCAAGACACATAATAATTAAAATGGCACAAAGAAGTGATAAAGAGAGAATTTTAAAAGCACTAAGAGAAAAGAAAACAGTTATATCCAAGGGAAATTTCATAAAGCTATCAGGTAATTTATCAGCAGAAACTCTATAGGCCAAAGGGACTGGCATGATATAGTCAAAGTGCTAAAAGGAAAAAAAAAAATCTGCAGCCAAGAATACTCTATCCAGCAAGGATATCACTCAAAATAAGAGGAGAGATAAATAGTCTCCCAGATGAACAAATGTTAAGGAATTTATCACCACTAAATCCATCAAACAAGAAACAATAAAGGAAATACTTTTGCTAGGGACCTAAACAATGTGGACATTAGTAAGATGTCAGAACTAGAATTCAGAATGACGATTATAAAGACGCTAGCTGGACTTGTAAAAAACACAGAAGATACTAGCGAATACCTTTCTGGAGAAATAAAAGAACTAAAATCTAACCAAGTTGAAATCAAAAAAGCTATTAATGAGGTGCAATCAAAACTGGAGGATCTTACTGTTAGGATAAATGAGGCAGAAAAGAGCATTAGTGATACAGAAGACCAAATGATGGAGAATAAAGAAGCTGAGAAAAAGAGAGATAAACAACTACTGGACCGCGAGGAGAAAATCTGAGAGATAAGTGATACCATAAGATGAAATAATATTAGAATAATTGGGATCACAGAAGAAGAAGAGAGAGGGGGCAGAAGGTGTACTGGAGAAATTATAGCAGAGAACTTCCCTAATTTGGGAAAGGAAACAGGCAGCAAAATCCAGGGGGCACAGAGAACCCCCCTCAAAATAAATAAAAATAGGTCAACACCCTGTCACCTAATAGTAAAACTTACAAGGCTCAAAGACAAAGAGAAAATCTTGAAAGTAGCTTGGGACAAGAGGTCTGTAACATACAATGGTAGAAATATTAGACTGGCAGCAGACCGATCTACAGACACCTGGCAGGCCAGAAAGAACCAATATGATATATTCAGAGCACTAAACAAGAAAAATATGCAGCCAAAAATACTACAGCCAGCTAGGCTGTGATTGAAAATAGAAGGAGAAATAAAAAGCTTCCAGGATAAACAGAAATCTAAAGGAATTTGCAAACACCAAGCCAGCCCTACAGAAAATATTGAAAGGGGTCCTCTAACCAAAGAGAAAGACTAAAAGTAACAGACCAGAAAGGAACAGAGACAATATACAATAACAGTCACCTTAGAGACAATACAATGGCACTATATTCATATCTTTCAATAGTTACCCTGAATGCAAATGGGCTAAATGCCACAATCAAAAGACACAGGGTATCGGAATGGATTAAAAAAACAAGACCCATCTATATGCTGTCAGCAAGACACTTACTTTAGACCCAAAGACATCTCCAGATTTAAAGTGAGGGGGTGGAAAACAATTTACCATGCTAATGGACATCAAAAGAAAGCTGGGTGACAATCCTTAGATCAGACAAACTAGATTTTATGCCAAAGACTATAACAAGAGATGAAGAAGGACACTAATATCATACCTAAAGGGTCTGTCCAACAAGAAGTTCTAACAATTTTAAATATCTATGCCCCAAACATGGGAGCAGTCAATTATATAAACCAATTAATAACAAACTCAAAGAAACACATTGACAATGATACAATAATAGTAGAGGACTTTAACACCCCCTCACTGAAATGGACAGATCATCTAAGCAAAAGATCAACAAGGAAATAAAGGCTTTAAATGACACACTGGACCAGATGGACATCACAGATATACTCAGAACATTCCCATCCCAAAGCAATAGAATACACATTCTTCTCTAATGCACATGGAACATTCTCCAGAAAAGATAACATCCTGGGTCACAAATCAGGTCTCAACTGGTACCAAAAGACTGGGATCATTCCCTGCATATTTTCAGACCACAATGCTTTGAAACTAGAACTCAACCACAAGACGAAAGTTGGAAAGAACTCAAATACACAGAGGCTAAAGAGCATCCTACTAAAGATGGGTCAACCGGTAAATTAAAGGAACATTAAACAAATTCATGGAAATAAATGAAAAGGAAAACCGGGCAGTTCAGAACCTTTGGAATGCAGCAAAGGCAGTCCTAAAAGGAAAGTATATAGCAATACAAAACTTTCTGAAGAAACAAGAAAAGTCTCAAATACACAACCTAACCCTACACATAAAGGAGTTGGAGAAAGAACAGCAAACAAAGCCTAAACCCAGCAGGAGAAGAAAAATAATAATGATCAGAGCAGAAATCAATGAAACAGAAACCAAAAAAAACCAGTAGAACAGATCAATAAAACTAGGAGCTGGTTCTTTGAAAGAATTAATAAGATTGATAAACCCCTGGCCAGACTTATCCAAAAGAAAAGAGAAAGGACCCAAATTAATAAAATCATGAATGAAAGAGGAGAGATCATAACCAACACCAAAGAAATACAAACAATTATAAGAACATATTATGAGCAACTCTACATCAGCAAATTTGACAATCTGGAAGAAATGGATACATTCCTAGAGACATATAAACTACCAAAACTGAACCAGGAAGAAATAGAAAACCTGAATAGATCCATAACCAGTAAGGTGATTGAAGCAGTCATCAAAAATCTCCCAAGAAACAAGAGCCCAGGGCCAAACGGCTTCCTAGGGAAATTCTACCAAACATTTAAAGAAGAATTAATACCTATTCTCCTGAAACTATTCCAAAAAATAGAAATGGTAGGAAAACTTATAAACTCATTTTTTGAGGCCAGCATTACCTTGATCCCAAAACCAGACAAAGACCCCATCAAAAAGAAGAATTACAGGCCAATATCCTTGATGAACACGGAGGCAAAAGTCCTCACCAAAATACTAGCCAATAGGATCCAACAGTACATTCACCACAACCAAGTGGGATTTATTCCTGGGCTGCAAGGTTGGTTTAACATCCGCAAATCAATCAATGTGATACAATACATTAATAAAAGAAATACCAAGAACCATATGATATTCTCAATAGATACTGAAAAGGCATTTGACAAAGTACAGCATCGTTTCTTGATCAAAACTATTCACAGTGTAGGCATAGAGGGTACATACCTCAATATCATCAAAGCCATCTATGAAAAACCCACAGTGAATATCATTCTGAATGGGGAAAAACTGAGAGCTTTTCCCCTAAAGTCAGGAACATGGCAGGGATGTCCACTATCACCACTGCTATTCGACATAGTACTAGAAGTCCTAGCCTCAGCAATCAGACAACAAATAAAAGGCATTCGAATCAGCAAAGAAGAAGTCAAACTCTCACTCTTTGCAGATGATATGATACTGTATGTGGAAAACCAGATGGACCACAAGAACAAAAGGCTCCACTCCAAAACTGCTAGAACTCATAAAGGAATTCAGTAAAGTGTCAGGATATAAAATCAATGCACATAAGTCAGTTGCATTTCTATACAACAATAAGAAGACAGAAGAAAGAGAAATTAAGGAGTCGATCCCATTTACAACTGCACCCAAAACCGTAAGATACAAAGGAATAAATCTAACCAAAGAGGCAAAGAATCTATACTCAGAAAACTGTAAAGTACTCATGAAAGAAATTAAGGGAGACACAAAGAAATGGAAAAAAGTTCCATGCTCATGGATTGGAAGCACAAATATTGTGAAAATGTCTATGCTACTTAGAGCAATTTATACATTTAATGCAAACCCTATCAAAATACCATCAATTTATTTCAAAGAAATGGAACGAATAATCCTAAAATTTATATGGAACCAGAAAAGACCCCGAATAGCCAGAGAGATATTGAAAAAAAAAACCAAAGTTGGTGGCATCACAATTCCAGACTTCAAGCTCTATTACAAAGCTGTAATCATCAAGACAGTATGGTAATGGCACAAATACAGACATATAGATCAATGGGACAGAATAGAGTGCCCAGAAATGGACCCTTAACTCTATGGTCAACTAATCTTCAACAAAGCAGGAAAGAATGTCCAGTGGAAAAAAAAAACAGTCTCTTCAACAAATGGTGATGGGAAAATTGGACAGCAGAAGAATGAAGAATGCACATGCAGAAGAATGAAACTGGACCATTTCCTTACACCACACATAAAAATAGACGCCAAGTGGATGAAAAACCTCAGTGTGAGACAGGAATCCATCAAAATCCTTGAGGAGAACACAGGCAGCAACCTCTTCGACCTCAACTGCAGCAAGGAACATTCCTAGGAACATCACCAAAGGCAAGGTAAGCAAGGGCAAAATGAACTACTGGGACTTCATCAAGATCAAAAGCTTTTGCACAGCAAAGGAAACAGTCAACAAAACCAAAAGACAACTGTCAGAATGAGTAAGATAAAGGGCTAGTATCCAAAATCTATAAAGAACTTATCAAACTCAACACCCAAAGAACAAATGGGCAGAAGACATGAATAGACATTTCTGCAAAGAAGACATTCAAATGGCCAAGAGACACATGAAAAAGTGTTCAACATCACTCAGCATCAGAGAAATACAAATCAAAACTGCAGTGAGAGACCACCTCACACCAGTCAGAAAGGCTAAAACTAACAAGTCAGGAAACGACAGGTGTTCGCGAGGATGTGGAGCAAGGGGAACCCTCCTACAGTGTTGGTGGGAATGCAAGCTGGTGCAGCCACGCTGGAAAACAGTATGGAGGTTCCTCAAAGAGATGAAAATAGAGCTACCCTATTACCCAGCAATTGCACTACTGGATATTTACTCAAAGATACAAATGTAGTGATTCAAAGGGGCACATGCAACCCAATGTTTATAGCAGCAATGTCCACAATAGCCAAACAATGGAAAGAGCCTAGGTGTCCATCAACAGATGAATGGATAAAGAAGATGTGGTATATATATATAATAGAATATTATGCAACCATCAAAAAACCCAAAATCTTGCCATTTGCAATGTTGTGGATGGAACTAGAAGGTATTACGCTAAGTAAAATAAGTCAATCAGAAAAAGACAATTATCATATGATCTCACTGATATGAAGAATTTGAGAAACAAGCCAGAAGATCATAGGGGAAGGGAGGGAAAAATGAAACAAAATTAAACCAGAGAGGGAGACAAACCATAAGAACCTTAATCTCAGGAAATAAGCTGAGGGTTGCTGGAGGGGAGGGGGTCGGAGGGATAGGGTGGCTGGGTGATGGACACTGGGGAGGGTATGTGCTGTGGTGAGTGCTGTGAATTGTGTAAGCCTGATGAATCACAGACCTGTACCCCTGAAACAAATAATACACTATGTGTTAATAAAAAAAAAGTAAACAATCCCATTTATAATTACACCAAGAATTATAAAATATTTAGGAATAAACCTAACCAAGGAGGGGAAAGACTTGTATTCTCAAAACTATAAAACACTGATGAAAAAAATTAAAGATAATATACACAACTGAAACAATGTTCCATGCATACAGAATGAGAGAATTAATATTATTAAAATGTCTCTACTATCCAAAGCAATCTACAGATTTAATGCAATACCACCATTCTTCATAGAACTAGAACAAATAATCCTGAAATTTCTATGGAACCATAGAAGACTCTGAATAACCAAAGCAATCTTGAAAAGTAAAGCTTCAGGCATCACAACCCCAGATTTCAAAGTATACTACAAACCTGTAGTAATCAAAACAGTATGGTACTGACACAAATACAGACACATAGATCAACAGAACAGAATAGAGAGCACAGAAATAAGCCCACAACTACAGGGTCAATTCGTCTTTGACAAAGCCGGAAAGAATATGCAATGCAAAAAGACGGTCTCTTCAACATATGGTGGTGGGAAAACTGGACAGCCACATGCAAAAGAAGAATGAGACTGGACCACTATGTTACACCATAAACAAAAATAGACTCAAAATGGATTAAAAACCAAAATATGAGACCCAAAAACATAAAATTTCTAGAAGAAAACACAGGCACTAATCTTTCACATCAACTATAGAAACATTTTTCTAGATACTTCTCTTCTGGCAAAGGAAACAAAAGCAAAATTAAACTATTGGGACTATAATAAAAAAAAAAGCTTCCACATAGCAAAGGAAACAATTAACAAAACTAAAAGACAACCCACCAAATGGGAGGAAGTATTTGCAAATGCTATACCCAATAATGGGTTAATATCCAAAATGTATAAAGAACTTACACAATTTAACACAAAAAAACTCAAATAATCCAATTTAAAAATGGGCACTAGACATGAACAGACATTTCTCCAAAGAAGACATACAGATGGACAACAATTATATGAAAACATGCTCAACATCACTCATCAATAGGAAAATGTAAATCAAAGCTATAATGAGATATCACTTCAGAGCACTCAGAATGCCTAAAATGAAAACACAAGAAACAACAAACATTGGCAAGTAGATAGAAAAAAGAGACCTAATGCACTTTTGGTGGGAATGCAAACTTGTACAGCCGCTATGGAAGAGAGTAAGGAGGTTCCTCAAAAAATAAAGAATAGAATGACCATATGACCCAGTAATTCCACTACTGGGTATTTACCCCAAAAATACTAAAACACTAATTTGAAAAGATATATATGCCCCTATGTTTATTGTAGCATTATTTATAATAGTCCAGATATGGAAGGAACCCAAATGTCCATAGATAGATGAATGGATAAAGATGATGTGGTACATCTACATAATAGAACACTACTCAACCATAAAAAAGAATGATATCTTGCCATTTGCAACAATGTGAATGGAAGGTATGATGAAAAGTGAAATGTGTCAGTCAGAGAAAGAGAAATACCATATGATTTCATTCATCGTGGAATTAAAGAAAGAAAACAAAGAAAAAAAAAAAAAGCAGACCCTTAAATATAGAGAAGAAACCAGTGATTTCCAGAGGGAAGGTAGACAGGACGATAGGTGAAACAGGGAGGGGGTTAAGAGTACACTTACGATGATGAGCAATGAGAATCACTATATTGTACACTTGAAACTAATACAACACTGTATGTTAATTATACTGGAAATAAACAAACAGAATGAAAACATGAATTCAAAAAGATATATGCAGCCTATGTTTACTGTAGCACTATTTACAGTAGCCAGGATATGGAAGCAATCTAAGTGTTTACTGATAAATGAATAAGTAAAGAAAATGTGGTACACAAACACACACACACACACAAACACACACACACACTGGAATATCACACAACAGTAAATAAGGATAAAATCTTGTCATTTGTAATAACATGCATGGACCTTGAGAGCGTTATGCTAAGTGAAATAAGTCAGACTGAAAAAGACAAAAACCATATGATTTTACTCATATGATGAATCTAAAAAACAAAACAAGTTAATAAACAAAAAGCAGAACCGGACCGTAAATACAAAAAACAAACGGATGGTTTGCCCAAGGGAAGGGGGTTTACGGGATAGGCAAAATGTCTGAAGGGGAGTGGAAGATACAGGCTTTCATTTATATGGAATAAGTGATGAAAATAAAAGATTCAGCAAGGTAATATGGTCAATGATATTATTATAGTGTTATATGGTGACAGATGGTAGTTACACTTGTAATGAGCACAGCATCATGTAGAGAGATGTTGAATCACTATGTTGTACACCTGAAACCAATGTAACATTGTGTGTCAACTGTATTTAAAAATTTTTTTTAATTTTAAAGAGATTTTCCTTAACCACTTTGGAGAAAATTATTCTCTTCATTCAATCATCTACATCATTTTTTTAAAAAGATTTTATTTATTTACTTGAGCAAGGCTGAGAGAGAGAGAAAGAGGGAACACACAGAGGGAGACAGAGAAGCAGACTCCTTGCTGAGCAAGCAGCACTACACAGGACTCAATGCCAGGAGCCTGGCATCATGACCTGAACCAAAGGCAGATGCTTAACTGACTGAGCCACCCAGGTGCTCATTTTTTTTATATTTGAAATTTTAAAACTTTTACCATAAGCAATGACAAATGTTAGACAAAACATAACATTTTAATCTACATATTTACTTTTACTCTCAAAACTTTAAATTCCATATCAGTAGTAATATTGCATATTTACATTCATTCTATAATGGGTTGACATATTTAATTGCTATTAATAAAAATAAAAATTTCATATAATATTAATGTGAAAAATATCTCTTACATTTTCTGCTTCTGAATTACCACTTGTATTTGCTTGGATTTTCTCTGGAACTACAATTTGTAGAAATGAATTTTGAGAACCTGAAGAAAGGAAAAAGACAGTTAATAATTGTGTCTTATACCTGACTAAGTATTTGTTCAGGTTCTTTTGTAGAATTCACTTGTGCACATATGAGTGATCACTATGTACTCCTACAAAAATCTTGAAAACGATTCAAAAACAGACAAGATAGCTACAAAAGACCAAAAAATGGACAGAGGGTGGAAACAGGAGCATAGTATTAAAATTACACAAAATTTGTTGCTCCCGAGGAAAACAAAACAAACAGACCAAAAAGCAGTCAAAGATATACTTCAAGAAAATTTTCCAGAAATAAAAGATTAGAAACTATAGGCTGGAAAGTACTCTGAATTCAGGAATAATTGAAAATAATTAAAACAGACATATTCTGCTAAAGTTATTCGGTGTCTAAGAGAAAGAAAGAATCCTATGGGCCTGTGAGCAAAAAGAAAGAAAAAGATCATAGTGGGCATTAGGGAGAAAAACAGAGTAGCCTGAGAATTTTTACATTATTCAACATTATAAATAAAGAACAATGTATTTTTTCAAGTTTTTATTTAAATTCCAGTTGGTTACAAAACATGTTAATATTAGTTTCAGGTGTACAATATAATGATTCAACACTTCCATACAACACCCAATGCTCATCACAAGTGCATTCCTTAATCCCAATCACCTATTTAACCCATGCCCCCACTCATCTCCCTTCTGGGAACCATCAGTTTTTCTCTGTAATTAAGGATCCATTTCTTGATTTGCCTCTCTTTTTCCCCCCCTTTCCTCATTTGTTTTGTTTCTTAAATTCCACATATGAGTGAAATCATAAGGGTATTCATCTTTCTCTGACTTATTTCTGTAGTTCCATCCATGTCTTTGCTAATGGCAAGATTTTGTTCTCTGTCTTTTATGGCTTAGTAACATTTCGTTGTCTATATAACACTTTTTTTTTTCTTCTCAGATACTGGGTTAGGGTTTAAGGCCGATGTCAGGTTTAGGGTTCAGGTTAGGGTCAGGGGTGAGGGTATGTGCCTCATATCCTGCTGTTTAGAGAACTCTCCAGAGGGTTCAATTTAGGGTTAGGTTTAAGGGTTGCAGGTTAGGGTTAGGGTTTAGGTTTAGGAGTTAGGGCTTGGGGATTAAGGGATTGGGATTTGGGGCTAAGGTTGGGGTTAGGGTTAGAGAGTTTGGATGTTACTGGGTTTATATTAATTAAAGAAGATTTTACTTGAATGATGGTTTATACACAGTGTAGTTTCAGTGAGTGAAGCTCAAGGCTCTTCCTTCATGCTTCTACACATCCATTTACAAACACAGGGCTCTTCCCATATGCTCCTATCATATGTTTAGAAACACTTTTATCATAATGAAATAAAGTGTTACACGAAACACATTATACTGCATGTAGTTACATTCACGTAAGAATAGGTCTTTTCCACAGATTTTACACATACATCTACAAACACATATCAATGAAAAAGATGTTATTTGAACAGTTGTTTATATACAGTGTATTTTCAACGAGACGCATGTGGCTAGTCCCATATTGTTCCATGCATATGTAGAAACTTCACTGAAAGATAATACCTGAAAGACTGATTGTACACACTGTGGTTTCAGAGTATTAAGCATAGGGCTATTCCCATACGCTTCTACACATTTGAAGAACAAGAGCTTTTAAAATCTTCAAGAAAAGAAAGTGTGAAAAACCTAGAACTTCATACCCAGCAATACTTTCAATCAAATATAGACGGAAAGGAGTGGTATTCAGAAGCAAAAACATAAAGGAAATAGCTCAATGTCCCTGTCACAAAAGGCAGAGAAACTTCTTTCAGTGAAGGTATCAGTGTAGTTAAAGTAAACGGTTAGCAGCGGGTATTAAATAAACTCAAATATAGAATAAGGCTAAAACAAATTTGAGAATTATAGTTATTTAATTGAATGGAAATGATATAGACATAATAACATATATAATAATGTCAGGCAGTATAGAAGAAGAGGAAAACCATATGTGCATATTGATTTCCTAAAATTTACTGCATTGTGGTCCAAAAAGAATTGTGATTAAAGCCGAAAATACATGAGCAAGAGAGAGTTTGGAAAAAGGCCAAGAAATGTAGGCAAAATGTGGATACTCAGTGAGCACTAAGGAATGCGCCACAAAAAAAGGAGGGAAAATATACATTTACAGCAAATTTTAGCCAAAGCAAAGTTGATGTAGCTATGTTAATATTAGCATAAATAGACTTCAATGGGGCAAAAGCATTATTAGGAATAAACAGAAGCAGGATATAGTTAATAAAAAGAAACCAGAATGAATGCAAATGAATGAAGTTGGAACTCTACCTCACACCATATAAAAAATTAACTTAAAATGGATCAACAACATAAATTTAGTAGATAAAACAATAAAATTCTTAGAAGAAAAGACAAAAATAAATCTTCGTGATTATAGATTTGGCAATGGATTCTTAGATATGACACCAAAAACACAAGCAACATAAGAAAAAAATACATAAATTAGATTTCATCAAAATTAAAAACTTTTGTGAATCAAAGGACACTCACAAGAAAGTAAAGACAGCCTACTGAAAGAGAAGAGATATTTGCAAATCATTTCTCTGAAATAGGTCTAGCATCCAGAATATAAAAAGAACTCTCACAGCTTGACAACAAAAAAACTACCAATTTTAAAAACAGACTTGAACATTCATTTCTCCAAAGATACACAAATGGTTAATAAGCACATGAAAAGATGCTCAACATCACTAATCATTGGGAGAATGCAAATCATAGCCAAAAGGAGATACCATGATATATCCACTAGGAAGAATATAATCATAAAAAAATAAAATAACATGTGTTGGAAAGAATGTGGAAATCTGGAACCTCTGTACTCTGCTGGTAGGAATGTAAATTGTGTAGTCACTATGAAAAACAGTGTGACAGTTCCTCCAAAAAATTAAAAATAGTGTTACCATATGATTCAGCAACTCCTCTTCTGAATATTTATGCAAAAGAATTGAAAACAGGGACTCAAACAACTACATGCCCATATATGTTCATGGCAGCATTATTCATAATATCCCAAAAGAAGATGCAAGCCAAATATCCATCTACAGATAAATGGATAAACAAAATGAAATATATATTTATCCATTTATATTCCACACAACAGAATATTACTCAGCCTTAAAAAGGAGACAATTCTGACACCTTGCTACAACATAGATGAATATTGAAGGAGTCACGCTAAGTGAAATAAACCAGTCACAAGAAGAAAAATACTCCACAATTCCAGTTATATGAGGTACCGATTATAGTTAAATCCACAGAGACATAAAGTAGAATGGTGGTTTCTGTGAGCTGAGGGAGAGGGGAATGAGGAATTAGTGTACAATGCGTACTGAGTTTCGGCTTGGGAAGATGAAAAAAGTTCTAGAGATGGATAGTGATGATGGCTGCATAACAATGTGAATGTACTTTATGCCATTAAACTGTACACTTAAAAATGGTTAAAATGAGTACCAAACAGAAATCACAGAGCTGAAAAATACAATAAATTAACTGAAAATTTCAGTAGAGGGGCTTAACAGCATACTAGACAAACAAAAGTTAAAGGAGTTCATCATTACTAGAACAGCTTTACAAGAAATGTTAAAGAGAGCTCTTCATGCTGAAATAAAAGGATACTAATTAATAACACAAAAACATAGGAAAGTATAAAACTCACTGATAAAGCTAGAAAAATCTACAAAAACAAAGGTGAAACTGAATATAAATATTTTCCTCAATTTCTACTTAAAAAGCAATAAAGTGTAAAAATCAGTGAAAAAAATAAAGTGGTAAATTTTATGTTATGTATATTTTATCAATTTATAAGTGGTTGTATAATGGGTATAGCACTTCTATTTTGTAAGATAAAAAGGCTCTAGAGATAGGATACACAATAATGTGGATGTACTTAACACTACTGACTTGCATGCATTTAAAAATGGTTAAGATAGCAAATTTGCAGGAAACCAGGCTAATAAATAAAAGTCAATCACTTTCCTACACACCAGAAATGAACAAGCAGAATTTGAAACTTAAAATACAATGTCATTTATACGAGCATCCAAAAAACACGGACTTAGATTAGTCCATGTTCATGGAGAGTACAACTCAATATTGTCAAAATGTCAGTTCTTCTCAACTTGACTCTATAGATTACTATCTTAATCAAAATCCCATTAACTCATTTATTCTAAAGTTTATATGGAAAGCCAAAAGACCCAGAACAGCAAATTCAATACTGAAGGAAAAGAATAAAGTTGAAGACTGCCATAATCTGACTAAATGACTTGCTATAGGGCGCCTGGGTGGCTCAGTGGGTTGAAGCCTCTGCTTTCGGCTCAGGTCATGATCTCAGCGTCCTGGGATCGAGGCCCGCATCGGGCTCTCTGCTCAGCAGGGAGCCTGTTTCCTCCTCTCCCTGTCTCTCTGCCTGCCTCTCTGCCTACTTGTAGTCTCTCTCTCTGTGTCAAATAAATAAATAAAATCTTTAAAAAATAAATAAATAAATAAATAAATAAATAAATGACTTGCTATAAAGCTACAGTAGTCAAGAAAATGTGGTACCAGTGAAAGAATAAACAAACAGATCAATCAAACAGAATAAAGAGCCCAGGAAGAAAAAACCCTACATAAATATAGTCAACTGATCTCTAATAAAAGAGCAAAGGCAATACAATAAAGCAGATAGCCTTTTCAACAAACTTTTAGGACAGGAGAATTTCCACATGCAAAAAAAAAAAAAAATCTGTCACAGACTTTACACACTTCACAAAAATCAACCCCAAATGGATCACAGACCTAAATGTAAAATGCAAATTATGATTAGGTATGGCAATAACTTTTTTAGATAAGACACCCATAATGCATGAAGAAACAAATGATAAGCTATATCACATTAAAATGAAAAACTTGCGCTCTGCAAAAGACAATGTCAAGAAAATAAGAAGTCACACACAACAGACTGAGAGAAAATGTTTGTAAAAGGCATATATGATAAAAGACTGTTCAACAAAAATATATACGGAACTCTTAAAACTCAACCATAAGAAAATGAAGAACCCAATTTAAAAAACCGGCAAAATATATGAACAGATACCTCATCCAAAAAAATTGAGAGATGGCATATAAGAAGATGAAAAGATGCTTTATATCATATGTCACTAGATAATTGCAAATTAAAATGAGGTACCATTATATACCCCTTAAAATAACCAAAATCCATAACACTGACTGCACCTAATGCTGGGAAAGATGGGAGGCAACAGGAACTCTCCTTCATTGGTGGGAATGCAAAATGATATAACGACTGTGGAAGACAGCGTGGCAGATTCTTACAAAACTAAACATACTCTTACAATATAATTCAACAATCCCACCCCTTGTTATTTACACAAAGGAGGTGAAAACTTTTGTCCAAACCAAAAACTTGCACATAGATGTTTCTAACAGCTTCATCTGTAACTGCCAAAACTTGCAAGCAATCAAATATCCTTCAGTAGGTGAATGGATAAACTGGTACATCTAGATAATGAAATAATACTCAATCCTAAAAAGAAGACAGACATCAAGCCATGAAAAGACATGGAGAAATCTTAAATGTATATTTCTAAGTTTAAAAAAAACCAATCTGAATGATTCCAACTATATGACTTTCTGGAAAAAGCAAAACTACAGAGACAGAAAAAAGTCAGTGTTGTTGGGAGTTAGGGAAGAGGGAATGATGAACAGGTTGAACACGGGATTTTTAGGACACTGAAACAACTCTATATAACACAATAGTAGATACATGTCATGATACATTTGTCAGACTTGAATGTACACAGGCAGAGTGAATCCTAAGGTAAACTATGGACCTTGGGTGATAATCATGTGTCATTGTGGGATCATCGATTTTAACAAAGTACCAAATGTAACAAATGTGTGGGATGTCAATAGCAGAGGGGGTGCATGTGTGAGGATGGTTTGTATGGGAAATCTCTGTACATTCCTTTTAATTTTGCTATGAACCTAAAACACTCTTAAAAAATTTATTCATTTTTTAAAAATTGTTAAGATGATAAATTTTATTTTGTTATGTGCATTTTACTATATTTTGAAATTAAAAACAAAGGTACTGCATTAAAAAAAACCTCATGAGTAAAAAGTCCAAAGTTCAAGATCCCATGAATTCTTTCTTTTTTTAAAAGATTTTTTATTTATTTATTTGTCAGAGAGAGAGAGAGAATGCACAAGTAGGCAGAGAGGCAGGCAGAGGCCGAGGGAGAAGCAGGCTCCCTGCCAAGCAAGGAGCCCGATACAGAACTCAATCCCAGGACTCTGGGATCTGACCTGAGCCAAAGGCAGCTGCTTAACCAACTGAGCCACCCAGGCGTCCCCCATGAATTCTTAATAGAACATATTTTTAAAAGTTCAATAATATTTTTTAGACACCATATTGCAACTAACTTTTACCATTTGTCAAGTATTGATATAGTATCCAAAGAATACTGGAAATATCTGAAAAGGCTATTAAAATACTCCTCCCTTTTCCAACTATGTAAGCTGGCTTTTCTTCATATACTTCAAATAAAACATAGCAACAGATTCAATGCAGAAATAGATATGAGAATCTGGCTATCTCTATTAAGCCAGACATTAAAAGATTTAAAAAATCTAAAATCATGCCAGTGTTCTAAATTCTTGTTTCAGAAAACAGTTATTTTTTAAAAGTATAACTTAGGTTACATATAGTAGATCTGTCACTGTCATTTTTAAATGAATTAATAAAAATTCTTAAATTTCTACATTAATTTCCAAAATGACTAAGACTAACAGATATAAACAAAATGTAAGCAAAAGCTCTTTGAGAATTTCTGTAATTGGTAATGTGGGGAAAAAAATTCCAAAAAGTTTGCAAACCACTGCATTAAAATATTGTGTGTTATGGTGAAGGTTTGTGTCCCCCCAGAATTTCATGCTTAAGTCCTAACCCCAATGTGATGTTATTTAGAAATGGGACCTTTGGAAGGTAATTACGTCTAAAGGTGGCCATGAAGGTGGATCTCTCAGGATGGGATTAGTGCCCTTGTAAGAAGATAGAGTTTGCTCTGTCATCCCACACAAAGAGGCCATCTTAGTACACAGCAAGAAAGCAATGGTCTATTAGCCAGGAGGAAAGACCTCACCAGACCCCCCCACACACACACCATGATGGCATCCTGGGCTCAGACTTCCTATCTTCAGTAATGTGAGAAAATAAATTTCTGTTGTTTAAGCCAACCAGTCTAGCGTATTTTGTTATGGCAGCTCAAGGTCACTAATACACCATGTAATAGTAAAAAGACTGGTAACAATCCAAAAGTCCGTTAATAAAAGAACTGGCTAAATAAACTGTGGTACCTCCAAACAAGGGAACGGCTGTACGGATGGGGGAAAAAGCCACTCCAAGTACTGACACTGACACAGGATGGCAAGAATCAGAACAGTATAAAAAAGGGGAAGAAAAATAAGAACATATTAAAACGTTTGCTTGCATCTAAACCACCGCTAGTATATTTTAAAATTTTGAGGCTTCTGTATACCGTTCTTTGCATCCTGCCATGATGTACCTTTGTCACAGTCAGCATAGCAGACACTGAATCTTTTTTTTCCCCTTGACTCCAGGACAAATTATTCCCGTAAGTATGCCAGACAAGTTATGTTAGAACAAACGGTATGTGAGGAGAATACGACGGCTTTTGTTTTCTTTTTTGTTTGGATTTTGAGTGGAGTTCAAGAAGATTCTGGGGTGCTTCTGAGAACAAGAAACGTTGGGGCAGTTTTATGAAGTGCACAGAAGACCTACAGGAAAGGCTTACCCCCACCCGAGATTCCAAAAAGAGATTTGTCCTTGAGTTCATTAAAGTTATCTCCCCCTCTAGGGAGTCACTTCTCTATCCCTGCAGAGCGCCCCCAAAAGGCCGGGTTTCCAAGGCTACCTCGGGGATTTCAATCGAGTTGGGCCACCATTTGACGGAAGCAGGTACTCCTCGAAAGAAGGAAAAGAATAACCTCCGTCTGCCCACACGCGGTGTGATAGGGTCTCCGCGGCCTTACCGGATCCTGGTGCCAGCAAGCCACCGAGCCCAGCCAGCAGCAGCAGTAGGCGGAACATGGCGTGGCTCCGGGACTCCGAGAGTGGACTGAGCCGGCGACCGTTGGGGGCGCTGGGAAGACGCCTCGGCCGTCGCTCACCCGCGCGCGCGCGGCGGTCTCGCGAGGTCTCTGCGCTCAGGAGCGCCCCGCGTAGGCAGCGCCCCGGATGCTCGTCGCCTGCAGGGTGCGCCCACCTTGCCCCCAGCCTAAATCCCGCGCCTTATGTGGGTTTATCCAGCCACCCCTGCCGTCTCAGTCGCGGTCTCACACCAACCTTTTGTTTTGTGTTGACGGACCTGAAAGAGCTAACGCATTTATTGTGTGGGCTGTTTTGTAGCACACGCTTCCAGATGTTTTAAAAGACGATCGTGCAGTACTTTCTGAATTTAAAACAAATACACACGCACACACTCATTATTTACTAAAGCTGGGTTTCTAAAATTAAAAAAAAAAATCCAGATGTGTAAAAAAAAGATTCCAAAAAAGGGTAAAGTGAGATTTTTATATCTTCGAAGAGTCGGGTGTGATTTTTTTCCCCCCCATACCTACTTCTCAAATGCACTGTATAATCAGGCTGTGTCTACTTTTCCTCCGGTCTGGTTCTTCACAAGCCCTTGGCTAGAATTCATGTGATATCATTCTCTTGTTCAAGACCTTCTCAGTACTGTGAATACTTATTCATTCATGTAGTGAATGAGATGGAGATGATTCTCACCCAGAGTTCCAGTACGTATGTGCCAGCAGAAATATTTTCTGAATTCTAAGCCCAAGCTGACACCTATTTTCTCCTAACCCAGTCTTTCGGCCACTTTGACTTCTGGTCTTTCCTGAATAAACACTGCCTTATTCCCTGGGACTGCAATGCCTCCTCCCTCACCTCCAGTCTCAGTATATGCACTATCTTTAACTCTTTTGAAATCCCAAAGAATGAATTAATAGATCATACTAATTAAGAGAAAGAAAGACACACAAACTGAAAGGCTGGGTGGGAACACAGAAAAGCTCACTTTTAGGGAATCACCAGATCTAAACAGTTGTGATGTGATTTTACTGATGTATAGAATTCAACAGGACCATCTAAACCTAAGAAGGATTAGCATGAGCAAAAACAAGGCAACAAAAACTACACCCATCTTGCATCTCAATAGAACAGCCAATCCTAGACAAACACTGTTTCTAGGCAGTAGTTGAGTCAAAAGCTGGTTTCATCTTGCTTCATAGTATTAGAAAAACAACTACAGTAGGTACTTAGACTTGTAAATTAGTGGTATTTTCAATAAAATTCTGGTTTATTTATTGTTTCTCTTCTTCAACCTTTTGTTTAGATCTTTAATAGAGCAGACTTTATAATATTCTTACTTGCGTATATAGTTCTCTCCATAACAGGAGTTAGATGTACCACCCAGGACTTCTATATCACAGCACCTAATAATATCTGCAAGATGGTACAGTTTCTGTAAACATTTATGGAATTTAATAAAATCTGATTTGTGCTTGGAAAACCTGGACTGTGCTTAACTATATGGTTAGAGACCCAGGCATCTGCTTGGGAGAAAAGGAAAATGCAATATCCTGAGCAAGATAATTTTGTGAACATATAGTCAAACAGTGATATCAAAGTCACATATAATTGATCTAATTATTAAAATGTCTTTAGCAGATGGCAAAGAAGCCCTTTAATATTTAAAAAATTTGAAGTGACATCTATGGCCAAGAAATTTTACAACTTTTAACACCAATCCAGAATAAATCAAGGAAAACCTAAGTGAAAAGCATGTAAAACATATATACAAAAGTAAAAGTCCAGACTGATCAAAGTCTTTTAGAAAAACTTTCTAAATATTCAAAACACAAGGATTTATCTAATTCTGAGGAAGGTTTTCACTTAAATAGTTAAAATATAACCAAGATTTCAGTGATACAAATTACAGTTGCAAAAATTGAGACTATATGAAAGAAAGACACAAACATTTTAGTCTTATATGAATTCATTCAGAGATTTAAACTGAAATGAAGAATCTTCACTCCGGATTGTTTACAGTTTTTTTTAAAAAAGGAACACACATGAAAGACTGTTTACTTCATTAATGAGTAAAGTGGTGAGGTATTACAGCCAGTTCAAGGGAGAATCCAAAGATCAGGAATATTCAAATAAATGTGTCATTGGAGGCAAAACAGGGAGAGATGTCCGCTGAATCTCTGCTGGGCAGAATTTCCATGTCTATGGGGACAAGAATTACTTTGCATTGCAATCAGTTATCTACAGTGATAGAATCCTATAGCCAGGAAAGGTTAGTTCTCTGTCTAAACTCCAGACAATGCATACACTGGAAAACAAATTTTCCCTATATTTCTATATCCTATTGTCCTCTTTATGGACTGCCTGGCCCCTGAGTATTTGCCCACCCACATCCTATATGTAACGTTTAGTACACACCAGATTGTTAAAATAATGTATCATCTTCAAAGAACTGAAATATCTGTCTTCTTCAAAACTAATCTGTTTTCCTTTAATAACAAAAAAGCTACTGTGCACAATTTGGCAGAAGTCTGAAAATTAGTAAGATAATATCTGTAAAAGTTTGAGTAGTAGTTTTATCTAGAACTAGTATGATGTTTTAATTAATAAGGTTATAAAAAGCTGGATATTTAGGAAGTTACTGGGCGACACAAAACAGAATTTCAAGTATTTTATTTATTGCAAATGTTATATTTGTATATGTATATATACACAAACAAAAACTTTTGAAAAACTAATGAAATTTAGTTAATAAACCTATTATTAAATTTTATTATGAAAGGTTATGAAAATTTTTTGAGTGTTTAAAATTTCACCATCCTTATCAATTTTTCCGAAGTAAAAATTCATTTTTTACACAGCTGGAATAATAACTCCTACACACCTCACTAGTTTTTTTGCTTTTATCTTAAGAAAAACCTTTTCTAACTTCTTTTCTCCAGCCTAATTTCTTTGAAAACATTAGTTACAACAGAGACATGATCCAGCACACCTTAGTAAATGTAAACATTCTAAATTATATTAATAGCAAGCTTTGACATTTCAGATTTTAAACTTAAAGTGCTCATGAAATTCTCAAGTGGTTTTATGATATCTCAATTTGACTGAAGATATTATAAGAGCTCCTGCTTTGTTACAGACAGGTTTCAACAGCATATCTGATTAGTTCTATTAAATACTCCGTACCTTAAAGTTTAATTTATTTAAAATAATGCCATTGTAAAAGAATGCCATGCTTTAACATGATTCATAATAGAAATTCTATTAAATTAATTTTTCTAATATTCATTATCCATAGATAGACCCATAGACTCTATTATCCCTAGAATCCATGGAATTGTTTATCCATAGAATGATCATAAAAATGGAAGACAATAACTGTGTGTGAATACACACATACACACTTTTAGTATACTTTGTATTCTAAAACAAGATGATATATAAATCGTGGGTTTTGCGCATTCTTCTGAAGACAGAATATTCCTTTATTTGTGTAGTGAATGAGATAGACAAGATTCTAGTATATGATGATTATTAGTCCGTGCAAGATGAAAAATATTAGATATTACTGACAACTAATTAGTTTTCACAGGTATTAGATAATCACATGTTCAACCAGAAACTACATTAATGGCAACTAAGGTCAAAATTCAGAATTACATTTAAGCACTTAATGAAAAAACTTAATTTAAGAATCATTACAATACCATGTTTAAAATAACATAATCCACATTTGGTGTGTTAACCTCACAGAGTGACTGAATAAGACTTATTCAGTGGTGGAAATGGAAATGTTATTCTAAATGCCCTGGCTTTACTGAATTTCTTATATTTCTCAATTCCCACTACTCAATTTCTGTTTTTCTGTGTTAGCAAAGTTTGTTTTGTGGTATTTTGTTTTCATTCATAGTTGCAGCAGGAAGAAAGGCTTTTCAAGAAAACATCAGGAAAAAAAAAAAGGATTAGCTCAGTTCCCTGAAGATGTCTGCAAAAGGAAAGTTTAAAAAAAAAATCAAGTGAGGGAACTATATAAAGGAGGTGCAGGTGCAGGACGAGCAGGAATTAAACTTCCCTGAGATGATACTTTCGGTTGTGGTGGAGGTGGCCTGTGAGGGGAAAAAAGACAGTTAATCTTGTGTTTCAACTGAACAAAATAATACTACTTTATTATAAGCCCAATGTAACACCATCTTTAACACTGCTGACAATTCTTAAGAGTACATTATATTGAGATTATTATTCATCTTATATGCAATGGTTAAAGGGTGCAATCTAAAATGGAGTAACTACCATAATAGAGTAATGGTATTCTATAATCAAAAATATTATATGAAGGTTCTGGTTTATAGATTTTTAAAAGGAATAGCACATGAAATTGAAAACTGTAAAAGACAAGTGAGGTCACTAGCTCCATGTACATAAACAAAGCTGAAATTCCAACTCACTCAAAACTAACATCCACTCTGAGAATCAAACCTACTAATGACTTCTGTACCTGTCCTTGACCTCTATACCCTTCCTCACCCTCTTCATCCAATTCTAGTATTCCTCTACTCCAATAACACACCAGAACATTACCTGGTGAATATCTGTCTCACAATTTATATAATCCTCTCTTGATGCGCAGCTGGATTTCCATGCATTCTTACTACATAATAAAGATTATACAGGAGGACACTCCTCAGTATTGCAATTCAGTTGCAATTTGAAGGACTTTTGGGGGTTGGAGGGGTAAGATGCACTTCATATATTACAAAATATCATAATTAATGTTCCTCCTTGCTGATTTTAAGCCCATCCACTGAGAAGTGAAAGATTTCAGTGCTTGTGTTTTCAGTTTAGAACTCACACATGATTCTTTCATTAAAGTTCGTAGTTCTGTGCTGAAAGTCTCAATCTTAACTATTAATTCAATGACATAATCATTAGTCATTTTAAAGTCTGTGTCTGATAATGCTCCTCACTGGATTACCCTCTGAGTTTGCTTCTGTCCTCTGTGGCTTTTCTTGTTTTAGTCACATTTTCTTTTCTTGTAGGTCTGCTCTTTTGACTGGGGCCAAACATAAAAAATTGTTGAAATAAGTTAAGGATCTAGTTTATCCTTAATGCTGGGTCCCAACACAGTGCCTGGGATGATTGCCAGGGTCCCTCCTCCTTGGCTGGGCTCTGGGTTTTGTCCCTTCAGCCCTGTGAACTTGTTGAAAGCTCTCCTCGGCTTCCTAGCCTCTCAATTCTCACATTCAGAATTGGTAGACAAATCCAGGACAGAAAAGTGTTCCCCAAAAGCTGGGATTATGTCTGGACTTCCTTCCTCTCCTGGGCCCCACACTTCCTCATTTCCTTGGTAGTTCTCTCAGGACTTCAAACATGTATTTTCTTCTATTGTCTAGCTTTTCCAGCTATTCCTTATAGGAAGGCTGGTCTAACCATCTGGTGTGCCATTCCTGGGTATTTTAAAGGCCCTTGCTTCTCAATCTTCCATACACCAAACGTTGCAGCACCATTTGCTTATCTTGCTCAGGCTTCTTTAAAATTGCATGTTGACACTGCACTAATATGACAAAACTATTTACATAAAAAGTTCTTAAAAGCTTTTCTAAAAATTGTGTTCTATCTAAACTGTTGGCAAGAAATACCCTGTGCTAAATTAAATACAAAGGGCAAATATTAGACATTAACCCTGGGTCTTATTCTGGTTAAGTAATCTAAGTGAATTCACTTCAGACCTTGATGGGAAGTGCTGAGGCTGCTTGGCTGCATAAGTTGGTACTGGAAATCTGTTTGCATATATAGGCTAAAAAGGAAAAAACAGTTATTATCACAATGCACTCAAAAATATGTTTTCTATAAAGTAATCAATATATTTTAAATCAATGAGATGATTTATAACGCTGACATTTAAAAGTATTTAGCATTTTCAATATATCTTTGCCACTGAATGTGGAATACTTTATTCTTTATATTTTTTTAATTCAATGATACTATTATAATCTTGGTTCTAATCAACTGTATTAGTTAACAGATAACGTATTTCCTATACCAATATACATATTTTTAAAGATTTATTTATTTGAAAGAGAGAAAGTGTGTGTGCATGGGGAGGTGCAGAGGGAGAGAGAGAGAGAGAATCTCAAGCAGGTTCCATGCTGAGCAGAGCCTGGTGCGAAGTTCAATCCCCCAACCCCGAGAGCATGACCTGAGCTGACTGAGCCACCCAGGCGCCCCTATCAACATATTTTAAATAAAATCTTCCAAAACTATTTTGCCAAACCTGTTTGGTACCGAACTAGTATTGTAAATACTCCTAATTTACAACCCTTAATTTTGGGATTCATGATATTCCTTCTTTGACGAGATAATTGAAAGAAGTTTTATAATAAAGTGAGAGTCTTTAATAAATAAAAGAGTAAAAGTAAGAATATTTTTCACATATCACATTACATTAGGAAACGTTAGGGAAGATCAGATGGAATTACTAAATCACCAATGATGTGATCTTGACCAAGATGTTGTCCTCTATTTGCTGTTATTTTCTAAAGATATTTGAGTGGCAGAATATGCCAAGTGTAGGGTGCCTGGGTGGCTCAATCGGTTAAGCATCCAACTCCTGTTTTCAGCTCAGGTCATGATCTCAGGGTCATGAATTTGAACACTGGGAGTGAAGACTACTTAAAATTCTCTCTCTGCCCCTCCCCCCTGCTTGCATGTTCTCTCTCTAGCTCAAAAAAAAAAAAATGCACAGTGTTGGAGAAGAGCTTGAACATTCTCTGGGTCCTGCTACAGAACAGGTAGTCTATTTTTTTGCCTCAAATAATATTTGCTTATACTGTAAAAATGGAGAAGGGAAACAAGAAAATGTCTCATTCCCTTTCTACCAACCAATAGAAGAAGTGCTTTAAAAGGACAGTTAAACTCTACTTCTTGGAATTTATCTGACAAATACTTTTACATGTATGCAATGACGTATACAGAAGGATCCTTGATGCTGTATTTTTCTGTGGTAATAAGATTTGAAACAATTGGTTTTTAAATTTGTTACAAATCCATAGATGGACTGGTATACAATGCTTGTGACTCACAAACAGTGGACTAAAATGTTCCAAGTAGAGAGCACTAAAATGCTGGTTAAAATATTAAAAGGTTATTTTTTTAATGCCTGAATGAGTTATTAGGGAATAAGAAACATCTTAAAGACTAAAAACAACAAGTAAGTATGAAAGAATCCAAAGTATGTAACATCATTTGTCCTGTGAATATCTTCCATCCTTGGTGGGCTACATTGTATGTTTTCAGATAATATATAGAACTAGAAGACAAAACCTGAAGCCTAAGTTGGATGGAATGGTGAATATAAGACCTAATATAAAGCTTAGGCCCCTGGCGGGCAATATCCTCATTGGATTAACTTAATAAAAAAATACCTGTCCCAAAGAACAGGAGAAACTGCCTAAACAGACTTTGGTACTGGTAGACGGGGAATAAAACAAAATCAGCTCCCTGGTGAATTTCTAACCATACACCCATCCTCACAAAGGTTTGGGGGGCCAGAGTTCCTAACAGTTGTGTGACCCAAAAAAACACCAACAAAAATTTTAATTTAAAGGCACAGAAGATTGACCATGCCCCTAGGCATGCGGCCAAGGGAAATATACACACTCTCGGTAGGAATTCACTGTAATTCAAGACTAAAATAATATCCCACATAAAATAATTATCCCGCATAAAATTCAAAAGAATGCCAGTTTACCATCAGTACCACAAAGCACACTAGCAAACAAGCCACTGCAGGAATCAGTAGAAATAACAAACCACAGAAGCAAGACTACACACATTAAAGTTATTAGATGAAGCACAAAAAGTAGGTATTTTTATACGTTTAAAGAAATAAGTGCTTTTAAGAATATAATGAAGCTGGGCGCCTGGGTGGCTCAGTGGGTTAAAGCCGCTGCCTTCGGCTCAGGTCATGATCCCAGGGTCCTGGGATCGAGGCCCGCATTGGGCTCCCTGCTCAGCAGGGAGCCTGCTTCCTCCTCTCTCTCTGCCTGCCTCTCTGCCTACTTGTAATCTGATCTCTCTCTCTCTCTCTCTCTCTCTCTCTCTGTGTCAAATAAATAAATAAAATCTTTAAAAAAAAAAAAAAAGAATATAATGAAGCTACTAGAAACTATCATAAAAGACCAATGGATTTGAATCTAATTTATCTAACAATGTATCTAAAGACAAAGCAGAGGAGAAAAATGAAATGGGGCAAGTAGGAAACTAAATCAGTCCAAAAAAACAGAAGAGGCTTTGTGGTGTGGGGAGAAAACAGAAGAAGAAACAGGAAAACAATAAGACCACAAAAATAATATGGTAGAAAAACTATATTAATAATTGCACTCAATATAAAGTCTCCAGTTAAAAGACAAATATTTTTTAAAATTTTTAAAATAAAATATTTTATTTACAAGAGACAACATAAAAAGAAAAGTTACATATAAAAAGACATAAGTAGGGCACGTGGGTGGCTCAGTCAGTTAAGCCACTGCCTTCTGCCCAGGTCATGATCCCAGGGTCCTGGGATCGAGTCCCACATCAGGCTCCCTGCTCGACAGAGAGCCTGCTTCTCCTTCTCCCTCTGCCTGTCACTCTGCCTACTTGTGCTCTCTATCTCTCTGTCAAATAAATAAATTTTTTAAAAAATCTTTAAAAAAAATAAAAAATAAAAAGACATAAATATTAAACAAAAAGAAAAAGCTGATATTACTGTATTAATATTTTAAAAATGGATTTAGATGAGAGATGGTCTTTCCCAATCTCATACATCACTACCAACAGCTGAAAACCTTTTAAAAATAGTTATCAGGGACTGCTTTAAGGACTTCTCACAATCAACATGAAAGATGTCACTGGAAGAACATGGGGAAATATTTAAATATGCCAAGGAAACTGAAAGCTTTTCCTCCAAAATCAGGAATACAAGGATGATTGCTTTTACCACCTCTATGCAACATCTAGCCAGATCTAGAAGATCTAGAATATCCAGCCAGAACAAATGGAGAAAAAAGAAAATAAAAGATATCCAATTTGGAAAGAAGTACAAATAATACCTCCATTCATCGACAACATGATCCTATATAAACAACAAAAAAATCCTGAAGGGTTCACAAGAAAGCTACTAGAGCTAACAAATGAATTCAGCAGAGATGCAGGATATAACATGAACCTGCAAAAATTGGTTTTGTTTCTATATACCAGCAATGAAAAATCCAAAAAGGAAATTAAGAAGGCAGTTGCATTTACAATATCATCCAAAAGAATAAAACACTTAAGAATAAACTTAACCAAGGTCGTCAAAGACTTGTATACTGAAAATTATAAAACATTGCTGAAAGAAATTGAAGTAGACCTAAATAAATGGAAAGACAACTAACTAATGTTCATGGATTCAAAGTCTTAATACTGCCATGATATGTCAGTATAACCCAAAGTGATCTGTAGATTCAATACAACCCCTATCAAAATTCCAACAGCCTTTTTTGCAGAAATGGAAAAGTAGATTCTCAAATCACATGGGATCAAAGGGGCCTTAAATAACAAAAAAATCTTGAAAAGAAGAAAAAAGTTGGTGGACTCACACTTTGCAATGTCAAAACTCATTACAACCCCACAATAATCAAAATAGTAGAACTGCAATAAGGACAGAAATAGAGACCAAATAAATAGAATTGAGAGAATAGAAATAAACCTTTCCACAATGTTTTAAGTCCATTCAATGAAGAAAGAATAGTCTCTTCAACAACTAAAGCCAGGACAAGTGGATTTCTACATGCAAAAGAAAGAAGTTGAACCCCTATTTCATACTATTTACAAAAATTACTCAAAATGGATCAAAGACCTAAATATAAGAACTAAAATTACAAAACTTTTAAAACATACAAGTAAACCTTCATGTCCTTGGATTGACAATGGATTGCTAGAGATGACATCAGAAGCGTAAGCAACAAAAGAAAAACAGATTAAACTGGACTTCATAAAAATTAAAAACTCTTGTACATCAAAGTACATTATCAATAAAGCAAAAAGACAAACTACAGAATGGAAGAAAATATCTACAAATCATATATCTGATAAAGTGTTACTATCCAGAATATATAAAGACCTAAAACTCAACAACAGGATGACAAGCAACCCAATTTAAAAAATGGACAATGGACTTGAATACACATTTCTCCAGACTAGAGATACAAATGGCTAATAAACACATGAAAAGATACTCAACATTACTAATCATTAGGGAAATGCAAATCACAACAAGGTACCATTTAACATCCACTAAGATGGCTATAATAAAATTTAAAAAACAAAGCGAAACCAGAAAATAACAAGTGTTGACAAAGATGGGAAGAAATCAAAACACTTATGGTAGAAATGTAGAATGGTGTAGCCACTGTGGAAACCATCTGGTAGTTATTCAAAAAGTTAAACACAGAATAATGATATAACATATCAGCTCCACTTCTAGGTATATACCCAAAAGAACTGAAAAATAGGTACTCAAAAAAAAGAAAAGAATGTACTCAAACAAGTACATGTATGTACATGTTCATGGCAACACTATTCACATTAGCCAATAGGTAGAAACAACCCAAGTGCCCATTAATAGAAGAATGAATAAACAAAATGTTGTATATAATAATTATGTAATATGTAAGCCATAAGGAGAAATAAAGTTCTCACATATACTACTGTAGGGATGAACCTTAAAGACACTGCTATATGAAATAAGTCAGACATGAAAGAACAAATATTTCATGATTCCACTGGTAAGAGGTACCTAGAATAGGCAAATTTATAGAAAGCAGAAAAAGACCCTGCATAGTCAAAGCAATCTTGAGAAAGAAAAACAATGCAGGAGACATCACACTTCCTGATTTCAAACAATATTGTAAAACTACAGTTAATTAAGTTAAGTCAATTAATTTACAACAAAGGAACCAAGAATATACCATGGGAAAAAAAAACAGTCTCTTCAATAAATTGTACTGGGAAAACTGGACAGCCACATGCAAAAGAATGAAACTGGACCACTACCTTACTTCATACACAAACATTAACTCAAAATGGATTAAAGATTTGAATGTAAGATATGAAACCACAAAACTCCGAAAAGAGACTATAGGCAGTGACATGCATCTTGGAGACAGTTTTCTGGATTAGATACCAAAAGCAAAAATAAACAAGTGAGATTATGTCCAAATAAAAAGCATCTGCTCAGCAAAGAGAACCATTAACAAAATGAAAAGGCAACCAACAGAATGGGAGAAAATATTTGCAAATCATATATCAGTCAACAGGTTAATATCTAAAATACATAAAGAATTCCTACAACTCAGTAACAAAATAATCTGACTAAAAAATAGAAATACCATATGATCTAGTAATTCCACTTCTGGGTATTTATCCAAAGAAAATAAAAACACTAACTCCAAAAGATATCTGCACCCCTATTTTCACTGCTACATTATTTACAATAACCAAGACATAGAACAACCTAAGTTTTTGCTGATGGATGAATGGATAAAGAGAATGTGAGAGAGAGAGAGAGAGAGAGAGAGATGTATATATATACATACATATATACATACATATATATACATATACATACATATATATATAACATCTCAATAAAAAAAGAATAGCGGTTGCTAAGGGTTAGGGGGAGGGGAAAATGGGAGTCATTGCTTTGGGTATAGAGTTTCTAATGAAAAGGTTTGAGGAATAGATAGTGGTGATGACTGCACAATACTGTGAATATAATTAATGTCACTGAATTGTATTCTCAAAAATGGTTAAAATGCCAAATTTTATGGCATATTTATTTTACCACAATTAAAAAAGGAAAAAAACATATCAAGTATGAAGAACACATATGTAATTGCTAACTTGCATGTGTGAGCACCTTGTATATGTAGTGCTATGGAAATTCTCCAACATATACGTTTAAGGGGGAAAACAGCGTAACAATTTTCTGTTTCTTTTTTAAAAAGGAAAAGGGAATAGAATAGGGAGTTTGTGTATGTAGACACACACAAACACACACATACCACATACTCATCTGTAATAAAACATGAGGAAGGATATGTAATGACTTTAACTCCACATAATTAGAAAGACTTTAAAAGTCTGCCAATATCAAGTGTTGACAAGGATGGAGACTAACAAGAATGCACATATACCACTGATGATACAATCTCTTTGGAAATCAATTTGTCAATTTCATAGTTACATATCTTTCAGCCCAGCATTTTAATTCCTACATGCCCCTAGATCAGTGCTCTCTAATAAAATTTTCTGCATTGATGGAAATATTCTGTATCTATACTTTTCAATACAGTAGTCAGTGGCCCCATGTGATCTACTTAGTATTTAAAATGTGAATGAGGAACAGAATTCTTAATTTGTAGTCTTCTTGTTTGTAGGTACAAAAAACTGGAATCTGCTAATAGGAAAATGGATTTTAAAATTGCATGGTATTTAAGTAACATAACATCAAAAATGAAAATGAATGAGGGCTACAGGTATTAAGAAGGCTAAGTCACAATGCAATGTTAAAGGAAAAAGCAGGTTGCAGACAGATGCATGAAACAGCAAACAAAACAAAGTTTAAAAACAGCTGAAGTAATATTATATATTTCTTAGGGATACATGCATATGAAAAAAAAAAGGATATTATTATCCCCGTATTCCCTAATAAACTCAAAGGAACAGTGATTATTGGTCCCAATGCTGAGACAATTACGCCTATTCCAGGGGCTCAGCTACATGTTAGGGAAGCCAGGCACTGAAAACAGAAAGACAGCAGACATAGAAAACAACAGTGACAGGAGAGACCCCACATCATTTCTCAATATTAGTTTCAGGGCAAAGCATTCTCAATGTCTAGATATCTTCTCCCAACCCTTCCAAGCCAGGGATTCTACTGGTACTGTTTTCATTAATCCAGAGCCCACACTCTTAGAATTCACACTTCTTCAGAAATCATCTATGCTTATTTCTATATCCATGTAACAATTATTTTTAATATTTTTAACAATGTGATACCATAATATAATAAAAAAAATGTTTTTTCTTTTAAACTTACAACTTCTCTGGGAGGAGTCACTGAAGAAACATGTCGAGGAACACTCACTGGCTGTCTAGAAGCTTCCACTTGGTTTTTGCCATCTGATCTGAAAGAGACAATTACTTCTGAGCTATGGTAAGATTAGATCATTTCCAAGTAACATGTTACACATACCTTGCATTTTCTCAGATATAGAATAATGATGTTCATAGTGGTGGTAATGACAGTCACAATGACAGCTAAAATCTTTACAGCATTTTTAATAGCTTTCACACATTTTTGATCTTTACAGTACTAGAAAGTTTTATTAACCCCACTTTACAATTAAATAACCTGGAATTCTAAGGAACCATAAAATTTGACCAATTAGGCCAATGTTTCCAAACTTTTCTCCTCAGGTCTTCCTAAAATCAAAGAGTAAATGCACATTCTAAGGCTGGATACACAAAACATGAAGTAGTCCTAAAAATTAGAAACCCCAAGAGGAGCAAAGAAACTGGTTAGAAAGATAGTAACTATATTTTAGATGTGCCGAGGTGACAGCAAGTCAGTTCAGTAGAGGTATATAGGAGAGAGCTATGGGTATGGAACTAAAATTTCAGAGATGCAGATTGGAGAATTATCTATACATTGGTCAGTCAGAGTATGATAGGAAATAAGAGAAAGAAAGAATAGGAAGATAAATCTGTTTTAGAATACATTAAAAATTAAAGCTAACATCAGGATATCCTAGCAAAATATTATGTACTAAGAAATCACTATCATAATAAACTAGTTTTATCCTAATAAAAACGAGTTTTTAAGTAATTACATTGTGCCAGAAATGTGCTATGGGTTTTGTTAGTATTTTCCCATTTAATCCTTACATCAACCCTAGGAAACAGGTAATATTATTCCTATTTCAGAGGAAGTAAACCAAAGCTCAGATAATTTTATTTATTATTGCAGTTCATAATTCTAGCAAATGACAAGCTGAAACTTGAACTTAGGATCTGATTACAAGGCTATGCTAATATATGTTGTATGCTAATGCCAACATGTTAGAAGTGATGGTTGAGAGACAGTCGGACAAGACTCCAACACAGAGACCAGAAATGTTGGGTGTCTGAATTTTGACAGCCCTTCCTTCCACCAAAACTTATTTCTTAAAAACTTATAATTCACAGAATATGCTATCAATAATTGAAACACCCTTTCTCTATGAGAACTGATACTTCAAACAGACATGGAAGAAAATTTTGTGACATTTACATCTTTTACGTTTATCCCATATTTTAATCTTGAATTAAGAAGCCCAAGTAAGAAGTTGTAGCCCAAAATTATATCTACCCCAGTATCAGAAATCAACGTCAAACAACATGAACCCTAAGGGCTATATTCAGTAGCTTATAATCCTTTCCCTCATAATTATTAGAGGTGGCTGAATCACTACTACCCCTTAATCCCAGCTAACTCTCAGAAACCTATTTTTAAACCAAACCCTAAGATAGGACTATCATCATTAATAATTACTTTAAATTATTTAATATGAATTTAAAAGAAAAAAATCTGAGTACTCGTATGTTTGTGATCTCTTCTTTTGGAAGTAGCTTTTCCATAGTTGATCTCTCTTGATGAAGACAAAAGCAGCCAATACAATAAGGGGAACAATTGCAAAGAAGAATACCAGAAGTCCATCTCTCAATGCAGTATTCTTTTCTAGAGAAAAAAAAATTATATTAATGATCCTTAAATCAGAAGTTAATGCATATTAACTAAAACATATTGTATGTATGTAATGTAATAAATGTTTTACATTTATTTTCACATTGTTCAAAAGTCAAACTGACAGAAATTGAATACATTTTGAGAAGCCTTGCTCATACCTCAACGCTCCCTACTTCATTTTTGCCTTTCCATTAGATGACCACTTTCATTAGTTTCTTATACAATCTTATACTATTTCTCCATGCAAATAAAAGCAAAAAATAAAGTGTGCTTTTATTGCCAACCTTCCTGATACAAGTTAGCATATCATAAGCACTATTCAACACATCATTTTTTATCACTTATCTATTTATCTTCCCAAACCATACATAAAGGACCATCTCATTTTCTACACAACTATACAAAATTCCATTACAAGGACATCCTATAGTTTATTTAACTAGTACCCTATCAATAGTTTTATTTTTCAAATCTTTTGCTATTCTAAAATGATGCTGTAATAAGTAACTTTGTACATATGGGATATCATACTGGTGCAGGTATATGTATAGAATAATTTTGCAGAAATAGAACTGTTATATCAGAGAGTAGATGCATTCATCATTTTTTAAAGGAGTGTCAAATTACCCACCACAGTGGTGGCTACAATTTAGCATGCCAGCCAGCAATATATAAGAATTCCTTACAGCCTCACCCATAGAGTCAAACTTCTGCATTTTGCTAACCTAATAGGTGAAAAACTGTATCTCATATAATTTTAATTTATATTCTTTTTTATACTATGAGATGAGCAACTGTTCATGTGTAAGGAAATATGTATTTCTTTTTTCTGCTCAGTCTGTTTTCTATTGGACTATTGTTTCCTTTCTTCTCAGTTTCTAAAAGCTCTTCATATATGAGGAAATTAGCTTTGTCTGTGATATGAGTTGGAAGTATTTTCCCTATTTTGCTATTTGTCTTACAGTACAATGCTTTTCTTCATGCATAAGTTTATTATTCTTAGGTAGCTGAATTTATTAATCTTATTTTTTATGGCTTCTGGGTTTTAAGACTTATAAATTTTAAAAATTTATTAATTTGCATTAAATTGATCTATTACATGTTCTTTAGAAAAAGAAAGGACATAGTAAGTATAAACAGCAGTGATAAACTGTAAAGTTGTCCATATAATTTTAAGTTTGTAAAAGTACCAGAAATTTCTGTTAAGACTTGTATAAAACTACATGAAGTAACATTCAACCCCAATTAAAAATAATAGAAAGAATGGAGGTGAGCTTGCTCTTTCATTTTATACTTACTAATGAGTAGACAGAATTTATATTAAAGCATCCAAACCTGGCAAATGTTATGTTGAAACTGATACCTTCATACTGTCAGTGACATTAACACAAATTCATTTGGAATTTTAGTCAAGGACCATCAAAAGGATTATACCTTCAACCTAATAATCTCATTACTGGCAATTTATCCATCAACTGCAAAAGTACGTAAGTATTAAGATGAACACTACAAAGTTACTGATGCATATCAAAAACTTAGAAACAACCTAAATGTCAAAAAACTAGAAAACAGCTACAGCAAATTATGGCACATCCAATCCACTCAATGAATGATACATGGTCATTAAAATCCGTAGTTCCAACTTTGACTTCTACCCGAGATGGAAATAACAGGGACCAGATTTATCCTAGGAGCTATAACAACCAGAAACCCAGGCCAAATATATTAAGCAACAGTGTTCAAGACACTGGACATCAGGTAAAGAAAAGCAAACCCTGAGAGACGGAAGGCAAGCTTTACACTTGTCCCAGTTTGCTGCCTAGGGAAAGTTATTAGATCATAATGAGAGGTGAGAGAACCCCAGCAAAGCTCAGTAGTCTCCCTGAATTGAAGAGATGGAGTTGGTTGTCTGAAGAGGCCAAGGCAGCTAGAGTTCACTGAGCAAAGTACTGGAAGGGAGAGCTACACAGACATAACTTGAAAGATCTGCAGAGGGTTCCTCTCAAATATTCAGCTGGGTACTAAACAATGTATGCATATAAAGAAACCACCGGAAGCCAGAGAAAGAATCCTCTCAAAGGATTAGTGGGAACAAACCCCATAGATAACACAAGATGAGGAAGCACGCCTACTTCTACGATTCACAGGAGAAAACTTCATAATCAGTATGGCACTGAGTAGAATAAACAGAAGGATTTTTGCCTCAGTAATAGAGCAAAATCAGCACTAAACTAAATGTTCAAGTCCTCCCTAATAGAGCTTAAAAGCAAGACCTCCCTAATAGAGCTTAAAAGCAAGACCCAAAAGGATCAAACTATGTCCAAGTAACTTAAGCACATGAAAACAAAGCTCATCAATAGAAATCCCGAAGTATCTAGTATACAACAATGCAAAATTCAGTTTCTGGCATCCAGTGGGGGGAAAAAATTACCGGACACGCAAAGAAGAAACATACGACCCAAAATGAGGAGAAAAATCAATCAGTCAAAACTAAGAAATGATACAGTTGATAGAATTAGTAGACAAAGACACAAGAAGTTATTTTAAATGTATTCCACATGTTCAAGAAGCTAAAGATCAAACATGCTACATAGAGACATGAAAGATATAAAAAAAAAAACAGAACTTACAGAAATAAAACCTACAATGTCTATGATAAAAAACACACTGGATGGAATTAATGGCAGATCAGACATCACAGAATAAGAGTGAACTTGAATAACAACAGAAACTATTCAAAATTTAATACAGAAAATAAGGAATTAAAAAAAAATCAAAGCAAATCAGTGAGATGCGAAAAAACTCCAAGTAGCCAAGTATATATGCAACTGGAGTCCTAAAGGAGAAGAAGAAGAAAGACAGAAAAAATATTTGAAGAAATAATGACCACAATCTTCCCAAATTTGAAAGAAACTATAAAAGCACAAATCCAAAAAGGCCAACAAATCCCAAGCACACCAAGGCACATTACAATCAAACACTAAAAACCAGAGAGAAAGAGAAAACCTTATAAGCAACCAGAGTAAAAAAAAAAAAAACACCTAAAAAACAAAAGACTAAAAAAGAAAAGATGATGGCCCATTTCTCAGGAAAAGTAATGCCAGCCAGAAGACAATGGAGAAACATCTCTGAAGAAGTAAATGCGGGGGGGGGGGGGGGG